>PVHP010020300.1:6056-30925 GCA_004024765.1 Zapus hudsonius | reverse complement strand
AAAAAAAAAATTAAAAAAAAAAAAATAGAAACATCACCCCTACCATAGGGTTGTGAAACCTACTGAGATCTGAATAGGATGTGCTGGTGTGTCTGCCATCTAAACTGCTCAAGAGGCCTAGGCTGCACGGTGGCAAGTTGGAGATCTGGCTAAGTGACAGTGAGTTCAAGGCCAGGCCAGGTAATCTGAGACCCTGTTACAAAATAAAAGGTAAAAAGAGGTCTGGGGATGTAGCTCAGTGATAGAGTGCTTGGCTAGCATAACTAAGGCTTGAGAGTCAATCCCCAGTACAAAAAGAAAACAAAGAAGGAAGTCAATTTATTGTAAAAATACTAAAATATTATACATAGTGCGCTTTAACTATATATATATATATTCCCCCCTGAGGTAGTGTCTCACTGTATCCTAGGCTGAACTGGAACTCACTTTGTAGTCCCAGACTATCCTCAAACTCACAGCAATTCTCCTACCTCTGCCTCCCAATTGCTGGGACTAAAGGCATGTGCCATCTCTAGCCCAGGCTGACCTGGAATTCACTATGTAGTCTCAGGCTGGCCTCGAACTCAGGGCAATCCTCCTACCTCTGCCTCCTGAGTGCTGGGGTTAAGAGCGTGTGCTACCACGCCTGGCTTTTGTTTTGGGGGTGTAATAGGTTTTTCAGGCTGGCCCTGAACTCATGATTCTCCTACCTCAGCCACTGACACCAACAGTCCTGGTTATCTCCTGTACCCACTGTCTTCTTGCTCCCCCCACCCTCAACATTGCTGCTTTGGATTTTCCCTGTGGAAAGCCTGCACTGAGAAGGCAGACCTCCAGAATAACAGGATTCAGGTGGATCCAAAGATCCTGTAGGCATGGCTAGGCCTGTAGTGAAGGAGTCACCTCCCCTAGCAACCAGTTCCAGTGTGAGGACTTCAATCTAGACCTTGGGACTGTTGCTAGGGTACATCCAATCCCTAGCAACCAGGCCTTGAGGGGGTGGGGCAGCTGGTACCCAGAGGGGGGTCCTCCAGCTGGGCAGGAGGCCTGGGGTCCTCCAGCTAGGTGTGGTTGCTAGGGAGAAGGCCTCCTTAGCAACCAGGCTGCTGCTGGCATGGGGCTGTGGGGGAGGGGAAGTCAGCCAGGTAACACTTCTGGTTTCCTCTGTCTGGCCTGGCCAGGCCCGTTGCTAAGGAGCAGCCCCCCCTTAGCAACAAGGCTGAAGCTAAAATGGGGTCTCAACTCAAGAGGAGAGGTTGGGGGTGGGTAATCTGGACAGGTGAGGATGGCCAGGTTTCCTGCCCTGGATCTGTTGCTAGGAACACCCCCCCCTTAGCAACCAAGATGCTTAGAAGGCCTCCGGGCCCTAAAGAAGAGCCCAGGTGGGCTTGCCCCATGGCTATAACCCTTCCATCCCTCCATCTGTCCATCCACTTGCATGATCCCCTCATGGGGACTTGGACACCCCCAGAATGTAAATGGGGTGCGGTGGGTTATCAGGCAGGGGTCATCGTGTCAAGGAAGGTCTTTAATGGTCATCAACAGAGGGAGCATGGGACCAGGGAGGCCTTTAGAGAGAGCTGGAGGGCTGAGCTCCACTTACCTCCCTTGCCATTGTAGATGTAGCTTTCCCAGAACCGCTTCTGGAGGGGTTGGAAGAGAAGTGGGGAGACAGCAACTCAATCGGAGTCACAGCCCCCCATAACTATTCCACTTTGATATCGGAGACCACAGAGAAGAGAGAGATGAAGGCCAGGATCCCCATGCACCCCAAGGCCAAGAGGAGGCAGGGGCCCTGTGAACCCATGTCCTGAAGTCCTCACCGTCATTGTGTTATCCTCAAAGTACTCCCGCGCCTCCTCCCAGGAGCACCTCTCCTCCAGACACTCCCGTTCCAAGTTCCCTGGGGTCAGCAGCTCCAGGTCCCAATGGTTGGCCCTAGGAACCCGCCTTCGGCTGCCCAGGAAGCTCTGGGCCTCCACGGGGACCAGGAACACCTCAGGGACTAAATACATCAGGGTCAGGAATCCTTGACATCACAGACATGGAGGGTAGGAACTGTGAGGAACTGTGGGAGGAGGGCTGTGGGCCTGGACCTCTGGGTCTGAGGGAGGAGGACTGTGGGCCTGGACCTCTGGGTCTGAGGGAGGAGGACTGTGGGCCTGGACCTCTGGGTCTGAGGAAGGAGGCTGGGGCCTGGACCTCTGGGTCTGAGGGAGGAGGCTGGGGCCTGGATCTCTGGGTCTGAGGGAGGAGGCTGAGGTCTGGATCTGTGGATCTGAGGAAGGAGGGCCTGAATCCATGGGTCTGAGAGAAGAGGCTGGAATCTGGACCCCTGGATCTGAGGGAGGTGGGTTAGGGGAGGCCTCTGGATCTGAGGGAGGAGGAGAATAGAGGCAAGGGTCTTGTGTCAGAAGGCAGAGGTGAGATTTCTGGATGGGTAATCTTCCCCAAGCACTCACCTTGGTCTTGCTCCTCACTGGGCAAGGTATCCAGGCAGGTGGTCAATCCCACATAGAGCAGCAACAGGGAAGGATGGCCCCTCATGTTCTGTGGACTCTGAGATGACAAATGCCAAGTTACAAGGCAAAGGCTCCTGCTGGACTCTGCAGTCAGGAGTGAAAACAGCAGCAGCCGCTCATTCAGCCAGACACTATGGGTCTTTAGCAGCTCATCTTAATTTTCACAGCAGTCTGTTATTATTCATTCATTTTATAGATGAGGAAACTGACTCACAGAGCAGTAAAATAAATTGCCCATTGTCACAGGTTTGAAAAATGTCAAGAGTAGAATTTCAGAGAGGGCAGTGTCTCTCCAAAGATGAGGAGGAGAGTTTCTTTTCTACTTTCATCCTTGCTGTGTCTGCAGCACCCAGCACAGATGGTCACACAGGAGGTTTTCACAAACAGGTCCTTCCTCAATCCTGATCGCTTCTTACCAGGAAAATTCCAAGTCCTCCTCCCTCAAACCATTGCCTCATCCACTCTCAGAGATCAAAGATTACAGTTCAGACAAGGTCCTAGATTTCTGGGTCGGAGGGCATGAGGGGGATAGAGAGAGAGCCTTGAACTCTTGGGCCTGGAAGGGAGAGGGGGATGTCCTAAACTTCTAGATGTCAGAGAGGTAGGGGGAGTCCCTTAAGTTCCTCCAGGAACATTCACTTACCTGTCTGTCCCTGGGAGCGCTCTCTCTCTCTCTCTCTCTCTCTCTCTCTCTCTCTCTCTCTCTCTCTCTCTCGTTTAATGAAGACCTCCCCCCACCCTGAGCCAGCTGCAGACAGCTGTGAGGGAGGGGAGAGGGAGAAGGGGTGTTCTACTCCGGGGGAAAACCAGGCCCGTCCAAGCTTCTCGTGGAGGGGAGGGGTGTGGCTTGTGATTACCTGCTTTGGGCGGGACTCAGGTAAGGGACAAAGTATTTAAAGGGACCTTAGGATGGAAGGGCCTCCCGACCAAAACCCCAAAGAGAAACCCCCAAAAGTGCCAGCTTTAGTGGTCTGGATTTGAGCCTCCTCCTGGTTTCTCCTCCCTCATCCCACTGCCCAGGACTGACTCCATGCTGGGAACTTGCTTGGCTAAACCAGGGAAATAAATCTTAGGGTCTCTTAGAGATTACAAACTGGTGGGAACGTTACGCTTGGTCCCCAGAATAGCTGGGCAGCGCGGTAGTGAACTCTTGTTTCTTGAGGGTGACTTAAAACAGCTTGGATTAGCGAGCTCTTTTATTGCTCGGCCTCTAAGATGGGAACAACTGTCTAAGATCCTATATTTGGGGACGTTTCTGGAGGAAGTGGTGAAACCCTTCAACTCAGACTTGCAAAGCCTCGAAGCGTGGGAATCCAACAGGTACACGGCCGCCCTGGGAAATGTCTTAACGCCTGACTCTGTTCTTCCCTTAGCGGAGTGAGACAAGTTTCAGGCACCGGAACCTTCGAGTTGCCACTCGCGTTTCCGGAGGGAGGAAGAGAAGAAGAAAGGACTTACCAAGCCGGGCGAGGCATCTCCAAGACGAGGAGCCGAGGGACTTCCGGTGTCTTCGAGTCTGGCGGAAGTGGGCGGGGCGGAGGAGGAAAACAAGCGCTCTCTTCCGGTGTCGGGACCGGGCGGCAGGAGCGGCGAGGGCGAGGGCGGTTCGCGACGTGAGCTGCGCACGGTGGACGAGTCCTGTTGTTCAAGTCCCTTCCCGAGGGCTGGAGCTCTCCGGTTCTGAGGAAGACCGGGCGGGATTTCGGGTTCCTGACGTCCTGTCAATCATCGATCGAGCCCTCCGGACGGCCGAGTTGAAGCGGAACTACATCTCCCAGCATCCCTTGCGATAGGTAACCTCCCCATGGGATGTTCTGAGGGGGGGGGGAGAAGGGTCTGTGAACTCCCCGTTTAAGGGGTGTAGAGAGACAGGGTGTCTCCGCGTGTGATGAGAAGGGCGGCGGGTTGTAATATGTCCTTTGTAGAGTTTGGGGGGGGGTTCGGTCAGCTCTCCATCCTGGTGATTGTGTGCTCAGTGTGAGCTTGGGTGTCGAAGGGTCCTAGAGAAATTGATGATTGATTAATTAATTGCTGTTTTTTTGTTTTGGGTTTTTTGTTTTGTTTTGTTTTTTCGAGGTAGGGTCTCACTCTAGCCCAGGCTGACCTGGAATTCACTATGTAGTCTCAGGGTGGCCTTGAACTCATGGTGATCCTCCTACCTCTGCCTCCCGAGTGCTGGGATCAAAGGTATGCTTCATGATGTGTCCCCCCCCTCCCCCATGAGCTTTATTGGAATGTAATTCACTCAGTGCGTCCTTTCCCTCCTAAAGCATACAATTCAGTGGAGTATATCCACAGGGCTGTGCACCAGTCTGCACCATCAATTTTAGAACATGGTCCCTGGTCATGGTAGCTCATGCCTTGAGATTCCAGCAGTTGGGAGATGGAGACAGGAGGATCAGTTCAACAGCACCTTCAGTTCGTTACATAGTGAGCTTGAGGCCAGCCTGAACTACACGAGACACTACGCTGTCTGAAAGCAGAAATAACTTCAGATCATGTTATCACCCTGGAAAGAAGTCTGGTACCATGAAGAGTTCCCCCCCCCAGACACACTTCTTCTGGGTCCTTCCCACCTCCAGCTCTAGCCAGCTTCTAAGCCACTTTGTATCTATGGATTTGCCTAACCTGTGAGCATGTTGGCAGTTTCAGAGTCACACAGTGACAGTTTTTTTTGCAGCCTTCTGAGGAGCTGTGAGACAGCCCTTTGAAGCTTGGCTGCACTTCCTCCACTCCCGACAGCTCTGCCTGAGCATTCCTGCTTCCCCACATCCCCACCGCACTCATTATATGTTGTTTGGTTGTATGTGGTTGTAATAGGGGGTTTGCATGGTGTCTGATTGTGGTTTTTATTGTAAGTCTCTATCCCTCCCTCCCCCCAGCTAAGTGATCTACTCTAAGCTGCATCCACAGCTATTGTTTGTTTTTGTGGTTTTTTTTTTTTTTTTGAGGTAGGATCTCGCTCTAGTCCTAGTCCAGGCTGACCTGGAATTCACTATGTAGTCTCAGGGTGGCCTTGAACTCACATTGATCCTCCTGCTTCTGCCTCCCAAGTGCTGGGATTAAAGGCTTGTGCCACCACGCCCTGCCTGGCCAGTCTTAAGGCTTGCAAGGTCCACTGCTGTTCACCACCATTGATGACGTCTCTCTCCCATAGGGCTGCATGGAGCCATAGCTTTTTCCAGCTTTCTGTCAGCTGGTTAACAGGGAGGAGGTGTCCAGCTCAGCTCCAGCTTGATTTCTAAGTGACCTGCAATCCAAGCATGTGTGTCCTTTAGCAATAGGGTCTTATCATCTCATTCTGGTGGGCAACCAAAAGCCTTGGCAATGGCCTTTAATGTTTTGGGGGCCTCAGGAACCTCCCTGGACAATAACTGGCACTGAATTTTTTCCAATAACAATCTATGGCTTTTGGGTGTGCCATTATCCAAAGAGTAGGTTTCCATATGGCTTGTTCTTAACCTCTTAATTTTTTTTTTCCAATATAGGGTCTGGCTCTAGCTCAGGCTGACCTGGAACTCATTATGTAGTCTCAGGGTGGCCTACCTCTGCCTCCAGAGTGCTGGGATTAAAGGTGTGCGCCACCACGCCTGGCTAACCTCTTAAATTTTGATTAACCCTCCTCCCACCCTTCCTTTACTCAATCTCTTCTTACCCCACTCAGGCCATTGCACCCCCAGTAACCTGGTCCTCTGCTTACATGTATTCACACCCTTCCCTGCAGTCTTCCCTCTCCTCCCTCTCTTTCCAGCTCACCGGCCTCTACTACTTACTTTTACTTCAACTCACATACAAAGTCTGAACATTTGTAGCTAGAATCCACACATGAGAGAGATCTACCTCTAAGCTGCATCCCTGGCTATTAGTTGTGTGGTTTTTTAAATTATTATTTGCCGTAGGGTCTTGCTCTAGCCCAGGCTGACCTGGAACTCACTCTGTAGTCCCAGGCTGGCCTCAAACTCATAGCAATCCTCCTTCCTCGGCCTCCCAAGTGCTGTGTTTTGTTTGTTTTAATATTTTATTTATTCATTTTCAAACAGAGAGATAGATAGAGAGAGAGAGCACCAGGGCCACCACCTTGTGGGTCTGGCTTATGTGGGTCCTGGGGAATTGAACCGGGGGCCTCAGGCACTGGAGACAAGTGCCTTAACTGCTGAGCCATATCTCCAGCCCTGTGTTTTGTTTTTGAGAAGGGGTCTCACTCTGTAACCCAGGCTGTCCTGTATAGCCTAGGCTGTCCTCAGACTTTTAGCTTTCCTCCTGCCTCAGCCTCCCTAGTGCAGGGATGACAGGCTTGAGCTACCATAGCTGGTTAATAGCTCAATGTGAAGTCTTCCCCCCCCCCCCCCAGGTAGGGTATTGCTCTAGCCCAGGCTGACCTGGAATTCACTATGTAGTATCAGGTTGGCCTTGAACTCATGGCAATCCTCCTACCTCTGCCTCCCGAGTGCTGGGATTAAAGGCGTGTGCCACCACACCAGGCTCAATGTGAAGTCTTGATTAATTTTGATTCAGCTCTTTGGAAGGATTATGTTGGCTGAGATGGTGGAGTTACTCAGCACCTGTTTATCTGTGACCATTGTCAGGGATGGTGAAATTGATAAGGGGCCTTTAGGTGGTCTTACAGACTGAATTTCTGTGTTCACAACCAAATTCCTATGTGGATACCCTGTTTCCTCAGTGTGGCTGTTTGTGGAGGAAGGAAGGAAGATCAAATGAAGCTGGGTGTGGTGGCCACACTTTTAATCCTTTGAGCACTCTGAGGCAGAGGTAGGAGGATCTCTGTGAGTTCAAGGCCACCCTGAGACTACAGAGCCTGGGCTAGAGGGAGACCCTACCTCAAAAAACCAAACAAACATAAAGATTGAATGAAGGGTGGGGTCCTAGTCCGAGGGGAATGTCCTCTCTTAAGAGGACACAGTTGAGTCCTCACCAGCACTCCATGGCACAGGGCTGAGGCAGGAGAATTGCTACAGTTTTGAGGCCAGACTGTGTTCCAGGTAAGCCTGGCGTACAGTGAGATAGTCTGTCTTGAAAAAACAAGACAAAAAGACTCTGTTTAAGCCACTTGGTATGTGGCATTCTGGTGGCAGGAACTGATTGGCAAGCCTGCTTGCAGAAGTGCTATGGGTTCTTTGTTTTGTTTTGTTTTTTTCCTGGTAGGAGGTAGAGTCTTACTCTAGCCCAGGCTGGTCTGGAATTCACTATGTAGTCACATTTTGATATACCCATTTTTTCTTTGTTTTTAAAATTTATTTATTTGCAAGCAAAGATAGAAGAGAGGTAGAGAGAGAGAGAGGATGCTGTACTAGGGCCTCCAGCCGCTGCAAACAATCTCCAGATGCATGCATTACTTTTGCATCTGGCTTTATGTGGGCACTGGAGAATTGAACCTGGGTCCGTAAGGCTTTGCAGGTGTTGTAGTCAGCTTCTCTTTGCTGGCACAAAAAACCCGACCAAAAGCAGCTTGCAGAGAAAAGGGTTTATTTTGGCTTACAAACTCAAGGAGACACTCCATGATGGCATGAAAAAATGATGGCATGAGCAGAGGCTGGACATCATTTCCTGGACATCAGGTTCAGGAGAGTGTGTCAAACACTGGCAAGGGGAAAAAATGCAAGTTAACCAGAAAACGGAAGCCTGCACCTAAGAATTTACAAGTTTACAATGGTTTCTGGAGAAGCACAGATTAGCCTCCCTGGATACTCTTAATTTTCCTCTGTTCTCACTTCCTCCCCTACTTTCCTTTCTTTTCTTTTCTTTTTTTTTTTTTTCTTTGTTTTTTGAGGTAGAGTCTCACTCTAGCCCAGGCTGACCTGGAATTCACTATGTAGTCTCAGGGTGGCCTTGAACTCATGGCAATCCTCCTACCTCTGCCTCCCAGAGTGCTGAGTGCTGGGATTAAAGGCGTGCACCACCATGCCCGGCTCTACTTTCCTTCCTTGATTAAAACTTTCAGTAGTCACAGCCTAAACAGTTGCTTCCCTGTCTCACTGAATTTCAAAGCTCTGGTAATCTCTCAAGGCATGACTAGTACTCTGGAGGCAGATTCAGGAAGCTTAAGATCAAGGCCATCTGTGGCTGTTGAACAGAGGCCTCCAGAATGTTTGAGCAAACAAATATTTACAGAATGTAACAGACATTTACAATGAATTCCACGCTCTGTCCAGTAAGTCTTCATATTTCAGTAGTGTTTTCTTACGTTAGCAATATCTCAATCTTCCCTTACACCTTTTTTTTAAAAATATTTATTTTTCAAGCAGAGAGAGAGAGAGAGAGAGAGAGAGAGAGAGAGAGAGAGAGAGAGAGAGAGAGAACACCAGAACACCAGGGCCACCACCTTGTGGGTCTGGTTTATGTGGGTCCTGGGGAATTGAACCCAGGGCCTTAGGCACTGAGGCAAGTGCCTTATCTGCTGAGCCATCTCTCCAACCCTACACTTTTTTTTTTGTTTTAAATAAAGATTTATGTATTTTGCAGTGTTGGGGAGAGAATTCAGGGCCTTGCACATGAGCCATATCCCCAAACCCTCTGGAAACAGACTGGCTTTGAATATGCTCCTGCCCCAGCTTCATAAGTAGCTGAGATGACAAGCCTAAAGCATTCTTTAGGTTCTCAAAGGACCTGTGACCTCCTCAGGTCATAAAACCACTGGTTTAGGATTACAATCTGTGGTCCATAGAACAAGACAGATGGGAGATAACCAAGGCAGTTTGAATCCCAGCTGGACAAGAGATGTTTTAAGTCCTGTGTCAATTTAGCAGGCAGATGCATGTCTGGGAAGCTCAGGAAGGAGGATCTTGAGTTCCAGTTCAGTCTGGGTCACATACCAATTGAGACCTTGTTCAAAAAAATAAACAAAATCCAGGTAATTCCAGGATTTAGAATGTGGAGGCAGGAGGATCAGGAGTCCAAAGTCATCTTCAGCTACATAATTCAAGGCTGGAGAGATGGCTCAGTGGCTAAGTGTGCTTCCTGTGTAAGCAGAAGGGTCTGAAGGGGACTGAAATTGCCCAAGTTTGAATCTCCAGGTCCCATGCACCTGTATCCCTGTAGCCCCAGGTTCACAAAGGGGAGACCAGGGTTAAGGAAAACAAAACTAACTAAACAAAAATAACAAAACCCCAGTAAGCTCATAGCCACTGTGAAGTATAGTCGGTATCTGCAATGAAAGTTCAGCGTGTGGACCAACAAGATGTTGAGAGGGGAAGACGGACCCTGGGTCGTGAGGCATTGCCTTGGTTTTCGTTTTGTTTTGTGTTTGTGAAAGGGTCTTTCCATGTACCAAGGTTGCTCTGAAACTCCTTATGTAATCCAGGTTGGCCTTGAACTCATGGCATTCCTTCTGCCTCAATTTCTCAAGTCCTGGAACTACAGGTGTGCACCATCAAACCTGGCTTTCTTTATAATTGAGCCTTGAGAAGGGTTGGCCTGCCTTCTGAGCTACATTCCCAGCCTTGCCTTTTTTTTTTGGGGGGGGGTGGTTTTGAGGTAGGGTCTCACTCTAGCCCAGGCTGGCCTGGAATTCACTATGTAGTCTCAGGGTGGCCTTGAACTCACAGAGATCCTCCTACCTCTGCCTCCCGAGTGCTGGGATTAAAGGGGTGCGCCACCACGCCCAGCCCTTCACAGTCTTGGACCTACATGAGGCCTGAGTTTGGCACTGATCAGGCCAGGGTTTTCCCCACAGGGATTCTGTGTGCTGCTTTGCTCTGGGAAGAGGAGTGTGTGTGTTCCCTGTGTATTTGGAGTTGCTGGTGAAAGCAGGTGTTAGCACTATTTTCTATTTTTATGCTGGCCTCCTGAGGAGATGTGCCATGGCTACAGCTCCTCTACCCTGGCCACTGCGTTTCAGGATCTTGACATCATGGGGACCCCACTGCACCTTAGTTTGTGTTATATCAGTCAGTATATATTCCATACAACAAATGACAAATCCAGATACTAAAGCAATGTTATTGTGGCAGGAATGCACACACCATAATGTTTACTCCTTGTTTGTTTGCTCTTTTTTTTTTTTTGGTTTTTCGAGGTAGGGTCTCACTCTAGTCCAGGCTGACCTGGAATTCACTATGTAGTCTCAGTGTGGCCTCGAACTCATGGCGATCCTCCTACCTCTGCTTCCCGAGTGCTGAGATTAAAGGCGTGCGCCACCACGCCCGGCAAGACGTGGATGTCAGGAGGGGGATTCGAAGCCACGCCTCCAGGGGAGACTGCAACCTTAACGCAGCGCCTTAGACAAGTCGGCCATCCTGACTTGTTTGCTCTTGAGATAGGGTCACATGTATCTTAACTTGGCCTCAAACTACAACTATGTATCAGAGGATAACCTTGAAGTCCTGATCCTCTACCCTCCATCTCCTAAATTCTACGGTTACAGGCATGCACCACCGGGTCCAGCCTAAAATTATCTCATCAGCACCTGACTTTATTTTTTTTGTAATTCTTGGGATCTGACCCAGGGACTTGTGTGTGTTAGGCCTAGAATCCACAGTGAGGGCTGGGGATGTGGCTCAGAGGTAGAGCTCCTGTTTAGAATCCACAGTGAGGGCTGGGGGCGTGGCTCAGAGGTAGAGCCCCTGCCTAGCTTGCCACACTACCTTAGGTACAATTCCAATGGAACACACATGTGCCTGCTCAGTTGGCCATTTGTGCTATGGTATCCTTGGAACCTCATGTAGCCTCTGGAAAAATTCAAGAACAAATTAAATAATACTGTTGTAGATAAAACAATTTCCTAGAAGTATGTTGGGAACCCCTGTGTCCCTGGACCTTACTTTGAGGTTTGCTGCCTGAGGCAGATGGCTTCCCTTCTGAGCCTCCTGAGGGAAAGAGAAGCTGATGAGCAGGCCTGACAGGGTGGCTAAGGTTCTCCTATTGATGACTGCAGGGCTGGAAGGGTCAACATGTGGCAGGGAGCAAGGGGTGTTCTTTTTACACTAGTGGGAATCAGTCAGGTCATTGGGCATTGCCAGGCAAGAGCTTTACCAATGAAACACATCCCCAGCTTCCTGCCTTCCCTCTCTCCCTCTTTCCTTCCCTTGACCTCAAACTCATGATCCTCCTGCCTCAGTCTCCCCTGTGCAGGAGTTAGTTACATGATGTGTACCAGCAGGACTGGCTCTCTTTTCTTGTGGACCGCATCACCATTTTGGGAGATTAAAAAATGCCACTGTAGCTTTCCCTCCCACTTTCAGAAGGAGCATCCCCCAGCCTCCAAGAATTTCTTGTCCTGGGCCAGGAAACACCAGCCAGCTCTTCTCTTTTGAAAACAGAGGCACTCAGTGCCAAATACCACAGAGGGTCATGGCAGTTGACAACTAAGAATAGAGTGTGAATTTCTCCAGGAGGTCAACACAACCTTCAGGAGTGGCAGTGGGGGGTGGGGCTCCGGTGAAAGCTGGGGGGTCCAGAGCTGGTGCTGGGTGTGGGCAGTATGTGGGTGTGAGTGAGGGCAGGCAGCAGGTGCTGGAGGCTTACCCAGAGGCCTGGAAGCCAGGAAGTCAGAAGGTTCCTGGCAGGTGGAAGGCCAAGGGGTCAAGTTGGAGATTCATCATTGTCAATACGCTTTTTTTTTTTTTTTTGCACTGCAGGGGTATTAAACCCAAGGCCTCATGCATGCTAAGCCAACACTCTACCTCAGCCCATTTATTTTAAATATTTTAATTTTTTATTTGCAAGAAGAGAATGGGTACACAAGCGCCTCTTGTTGCTGCAAAGGAGCTCCAGTTGCATGCACCACTTTGTGCTTCTGGCTTCATGTGGGTACTAGAGAGTTTAACCCAGGTTGTTAGGCTTTGCAAGCAAGTACCTTAGCCTCTAAGCCAGCTCTCCAAACTCTATTTTATTTTATTTTTGTTTTGTTTTGTTTTTCGAGGCAGGGTCTCGCTCTAGTCCAGGCTGACCTGACCTGGAATTCACTATGTAGTCTCAGGGTGGCCTTGAACAAACGGTAATCCTCCTACCTCTGCCTCCTGAGTGCTGAGATTAAAGGTGTGCGCCACCACACCTGGCCTATTTTTTTTTTATTTGATTTATTTTTGTTTTCCAAGGTAGGGTCTCGCTGTAGCCCAGGCTGACCTAGAATTCACTCTGTAGTCTCAGGGTGGCCTCAAACTCACAGTGATCCTCCTACCTCTTCCTCCTGAGTGTTGGAACTAAAGGCGCAAGCTACCACACCAGGCTTTTTTTTTCTTTTTCTTTTTAATTTGAAGACTGGCCTTGGATTTGCTCTAACCCAGCTAGCTGCAATACTGTTGCCTCAGCCTCTGGAGTAGCTGGGATGACAGGCCTGGGTCACAAGCCCTGGCCAGGATTACTTCTATAAGTAGAAGGACACAGATACGGCCGGGTCTCGCTGGGCTCTGCTTTTGCGCAGTGTGGCCTGTCACCTCAATTCCTTGATGGCCCCCTCCATACCTACAGTGTGGCCACTCTGGAATACAACCTCACACACAGGTGATCCGAGATGTCCCTGCAGTGACACCGGGAAGAGGTGCCAGAGACCTTTCTAGAGTGGGAGAACTTCTGGGTGTCCATAAGTGGGCGTACAGGGGAACACATTGGTCAGAGTCTCTCTATTCAGCTGACCTGCACATGGAGAAAAACAAAAGCAGTCTGGAGCAGAAAAGACCAGTAGGGGGAGACAGAGCATTGTAGAAAGGAGACTGGGTTTTTTTTTTTTTTTTTTTTTTTTTTAACAAATATGAAATATAAAAGGCACGTTTTTAAAGCAGCAGGGAACGATGGAGAGAGACTTGCTTTTTAACATCCTGTGTCTTTCCGTATGCTCCCCTCAGCAGAAGATGGGGGCTCGCTCCCGGATGCCCAGATGCCACCTTGCAATGGCCTCATCTTGTCTTTGCAGCCCTCAGAACTAGACCCTCACTGTTCCCTTTTGAGACAGGCTGGCCTACAACTCCCAATCCTCCTGCTTCAGCCTGAGTGCCTGGATGACCTGTGGGCTCCAGCACACCAGGCCTGCAGGTTTGTTTACAATGCTTCATTTTGTAGGGCCTATGATCCCAGCACTTGGGTAGGAAGAGTGTTGTGAGTTTGAGGCCAGCCTTAGACTACATAGTCAATTCCAGGTCAGCCTGGACTAGAATGAAACCCTACCTCGGAACCCCCCCCCAAAAAAAAAAAAAAAACAAGAAAAAAAAACAGGCGTTGCGGCATATGCCTTTAACCCCAGCACTCAGGAGACGGAGGTAGGAAGAGGCTCTTGTGAGTTCAAGGCCAGTCTGAGACTACAGAGTGAATTCCAGGTCAGCCTGGGATAGAGCCTACCTCGACCCCCCCCCCTAAAAAAAAAAACAGGTATGGTTTACTCACAGCTAAGAATTTGAAGCCAGCCTGGGCTACCTAGAGTGCAACCCTACCTTGAAAAAAAAAAGCACGTACTAGGATATGACCAGAAGGGATGCCTAGGGATATGGCTCAGTTGGTAGAGTGCTTACCTAGTATATATAAAGCCCTGGATTTGACCCCCAGTCCTCTGAGACCCAGGGAGGTAGAGGCAGGAGAACAGAAGTTCAAGACCATCTTCAGCTACATAGTTCAAAGGCAGTCTGGACCACATGAGATTCTCAAAAAAAATCTGTCAATCATTGGTGCTGTTACACCATCCTGTCCTCGTTTGTGGAAGGCTCTGAAGACTTCAGGAAGGTCTTCACTGGTCTCTACCCCCAATACTCTGGAATCACCGTCCCTTCCTCTACAGGATGACGCGCCACGGCAAGAACTGTACGGCGGGAGCTGTCTACACCTACCACGAGAAGAAGAAGGACACAGGTATGGCCAGGCCTCGCTGGGCTCTGCTTTTGCGCAGTGTGGCCTGTCACCTGGATCCCTTGATGGCCCCTCCTCCATACCTACAGTGGTGACTGTAGGAATTACTGGCCATCTCTTCCACTGCAGCCCTGTACCTGCTCCTTCCCCTCACTCATTCCTATCTCCTCCAGCTCATTCCTGGGTGCCTCCACTGTCCACGGGGGAAACGGATCAAAGGTGGTTCTGGGGCTGGAGAGATGGCTCAGTGGTTCAGGCACTTGCCTGCAAAGCCTAATGACTCGGGTTTGATTCCCCAGTACCCATGTAAAGCCAGATGCACAAAGTGATGTATGCATCTGGAGTTTGTTTGCAGTGGCTAGAGGCCCTGGCTCCCCCATTCTCTCTCCTTCTCTCTCTCCTTGTAAATAAGTAAATAATATTTTTTTTTGTAAAAGAAGGTAGTTCTGGCCACAGAGGAGTAAAATGGAGCCATCTAGAAGCCCCACACCAGCTACTCTGACAGGGATGGTCTACCTGCCACCGACCCCTGGGGATTTACTCTTCTGCTGGGGTCTGGGCAGCCCCTGCCCCCAACACGTAGATTTGTGTGCTAGCTAGCCTGAGCCTGTTTTACTCAGTCTCTCCATGTTCTCGTTGCCCATCTCTGTCCCCAGCGGCCTCAGGCTATGGGACCCAGAACATTCGACTGAGTCGAGATGCTGTGAAAGACTTCGACTGCTGCTGCCTCTCACTGCAGCCCTGCCATGATCCTGTGGTCACGTGAGCTGGGAATAGAGCTAGGGGCAGGGAGGGAACCAAGCAGGACAGAGGCAGCTGTGTGTGGGGGGGGTGGAGTGGGGTGTCTGTCTAGCACGATCCACCCTCATATCCTTACAGCCCCTGAGATGAGGAATGATCCAGGTTGTTCATAACAGGTGGGAATCGTGCATTGTTAAAAGCTAGGGCTGTGGTTGGGGGTCCTGGGTTCCATCCCCAGCATCACATGGGCATGGTGGTTCATACCTGTCATCCCAGCATTCAGGAGGTAGAGGCAGGAAGTTCAGGGTCATCCTTGGCTACATGGCAAGTTTGAGGCTAGCCTGGGCACTATATGGGACTCTTGGGACATTGTGTTCCAAAGTAACAGCTCTTTGGTGCAGCTCACCCTTGCCAGTGTTCTCACACAGCTGACTCTGCTCAGGGTCCCAGGCTACCTTCAGGTCACTAGAACTCACAGGACAAAGCACCGAGGTCCCCCTGTGGCTGGGCTGGGCCGGGCCCCATTTTTCTCCTCCTCCTTCTCTCTGCAGCCCAGATGGTTACCTGTATGAGCGTGAGGCCATCCTGGAGTACATCCTACACCAGAAGAAGGAGATCGCCCGGCAGATGAAGGTGACATGGACAGGGGAAAAGGGCACGGCTGGGCAGGTGCCGTGACTCTGGGTCGAGGAGCGGAGCCACTCTCAGCCTCCCGTCTCCGTTCTTTTTCCCTTGGGTCTCTGTACCCCCCACTCACTTAGGGTTGAGTCCTCCCATTCTGATCTCAGTCGAGCTAACCTCCTGAAGGCTAGGTCCTTCTGGGCCGAACCTGCTCACCCTTGCTCTAGGAACTTGTCACACCTGTAAATTGACATGGGTGTCCATCATCAGACTTCAGGCCCCAGGACCAAACCCCCACCATAGCTCTAGGAACTTGATAGAGGCTTGCAAACTGAATGGATATTGTAGTATCTCTCTGGGCTTCAATGTTATTATCTGTAAAATGCGCCAACAAGGCTACATGGTGTTTGAGAGATGTGTACATATAAGAATTTTCCAAAGTGAAGCCTGGTCAAGCCTGGGCTAGAGTGAGATCCTGTCCTCCCCCCAATAATTTTCAAGTTTTGGGGAGATGACTTAGTAGGTAAGGGTCCAAGTTCAATATCCAGAACACACATTAAAAAAAAAAAAGTATTAGGATGCCAGGCGTGGTGGTGCACGCCTTTAATCCCAGCACTCGGGAGGCAGAGGTAGGAGGATCGCCATGAGTTCGAGGCCAGCCTGAGACTACAGAGTGAATTCCAGGTCAGCCTGAACTAGAGTGAGACCCTACCTCGAAAAAACAAAAAAAGCATTAGGGGCTGGAGAGAGGGTTCAGTGGTTAAAGGCGCTTACTCCGGAAGCTTGATGACCAGAGTTTGGATCCCCAACCCTCTTACACAGCCAGCTATGCAAGCACATGCTTCTATAATCCCAACACACCCTCAGCAATGGAGGCAAAATCAGTCGAATCCTGGAGCTCGACGAGTCAGTCTTGCCTTTCCAGGGGCAAACAGCAAGGTGAAAGGCAAGGATCGGCTCTCTGACATCCACACTTGCACCATGACATGAGTATGCCCACACACACTAAAAGATTTAAGGGCTGGCCAACGCATGGTGGTGCACACCTTTAATCCCAGCACTTGGGAGGCAGAAGTAGGAGGATCTCTGTAAATTCGAGGCCAGCCTGAGACTACATAGTGAATTCCAGGTCAGCCTGAGCAAGAGCAAGACCCTACCTCTAACATCCACCCCCCTCCCAAAAAAAAAACTCACCTTGGAGCCAATCACAGTGATGCAATCCTGTAATCTCTGCACCCAGGAGGGGGAGGCTGGACAATCAGTTTAAGGTCATTTTACCTACACAGCAAGTTCGAGGCCAGCCTGGACTATAAGAGGGCACAGAGACCCATGCTGACTGAGTGGGCCAAGTTAGGGAAATGTCCTGCAGTTAGGGAAGAGACAGAAATACAGTCCATCCAGGGGGTGCTGAGCAATCATTGCAGGTGCAAACAGGCAGCCTCAGTGGACCCACTGGTGGAGCGTGTGGTTCACCCATCCCATGCTTCTTCGGGTGATCCCCAAGCACCCCCCTGCCTCCCCCAGGCCTATGAGAAGCAACGGGGTGCCCGGCGCGAGGAGCAGAAGCAGCTACAGCGAGCAGCAGCGCAGGACCAAGTACGAGGCTTCTTGGAGAAGGAAGCGGCCATCGTGAGCCGGCCCCTCAACCCCTTCACACCCAAGGCCACCTCGGGGCCTGACCCAGGTGACAGGGAGGGACCTGTGGTGGTCAGGGTGACAGGGGTGGCTTAGTTTCCTGGGATGGACACCCATGCCTCTTCTTCCACAGAGGATGGGCAGCCCGGGCCCAGCGCAGATCCCCCAAGCAAGGACAAGGCCAAAGTGCTGCCCAGCTTCTGGATACCGTCCCTGACTCCAGAGGCCAAGGCCACCAAGCTGGAGAAGCCGGTGAGCCCCCCCCCCCCCCCCCCCCCCCCCCCGTGTCCTGTCCCCACGTCCTCAGGCTTTCCTTGTACCTGCGGTCCACCGACCCTCCTTTGTCTCCACCCACAGTCTCGCACGGTGACCTGCCCCATGTCCGGGAAGCCACTGCGCATGTCCGACCTGACACCTGTGCGCTTCACGCTGCTGGATGACTCAGTGGACCGCGTGGGGCTCATCACCCGCAGCGAGCGCTACGTGTGCGCCGTGACGCGTGACAGCCTGAGCAATGCCACGCCGTGTGCGGTGCTGAGGCCCTCGTGAGTCCTGGGGCATCGGGATGGGGATGGGCAGGACCAGGACCCCAGGGCTGGTACTAACCTCTGACCCGCCCCCACCCACCGCAGGGGGTCCGTGGTCACCCTGGAGTGCGTGGAGAAGTTGATCCGGAAGGACATGGTGGACCCGGTGAACGGGGATAAGCTGACGGAGCGCGACATCATCGTCTTGCAGAGGGTAAGCTGCCGAGGTGTGGCCACGCTCGCCCACAGAACCCCACCACTCCTGCTTTCTTGTTTGGTTTGTATTTTTATTGATCTGTTTGATCACATACATCCTCCTGCCTCTTTGATCTCCACTTTATGTGGGTGCTGGGGGAGTCGGACCCAGGCTGGCGGGTGCGTGGCTGTTGAGCCATCGCTCCAGCCTCAGCTTCCTGTTTTTGTTTTTGTTTTGTTTTTGAGGCAGGGTCCTACTCCAGCCCAGGCTGGCCACAGCCAGTCCCCTACTCAGTCTCCCCAGTGCTGGAATTAAAGGTGTGAGCCACCAAGCCTGGCATAGTTTTTTTGGCTTGTGTGTTTACAGAGTGGTGTGCATATTTGGTGTGTATGGTACATGTACATGTATGTACCCTTGAGGAGTGCCCTGCACCTGCCGGAAGCCTGCAGTGGCTGGAGTGGAACTCTGGGCATTCTGTCTGTCACTCTCCACCACCTCCCCAATCAGCTTGCCGTCTTTTTGTGTTATTGGTGTTTTTTGTTTGGTTTTCGAGGTAGGGTCTCGCTCTAGTCCAAGCTAACCTGGAATTCACTATGTAGTCTCAGGGTGGCTCCTACCTCTGCTCTCATGTCATGGCCGGTGCTGGGATAAAGGGCATGGGCCACCATGTCCCACTCTTGTGACTCTGTTGCTCTCAGGTCTTTGCCTCTCAGGGTACTGGAGTTCTAGAATGTCCAGCTGTTTATGTGGGTCCTGGGGGCCCCCTGCTTGTGCAGGAAGTGCTCTGAAACCACTGAGCCATCTCTCCAGTCTTCCCCTTTCCTCTGCTTCCTGAGACCCTGCCCCCTTGTCATAAACTCAGGCCAGCTCCTTTACCCCAGGGAGTCCTGTCATCTCCCCTGCATCCCACTTCCTACTTTAGGACCCTCCACTGCCACCTGGAGGGATCTGACCCTCTGCCAGGGCCCCTCCAACTTCTTGTCACTTTCTGCAGGGCGGCACGGGCTTCGCGGGCTCTGGAGTGAAGCTGCAGGCGGAGATGTCTCGGCCAGTGATGCAGGCCTGAGCTGGCTGGTGACTTAATAAACCACAGTGTGTGAATGAACACGTGCCACCTTCATTGTCAGTAGGGGGCCTGGGGACCCAGAGAAGGCAGAAGGCACAGGGCACTGACCCCGCACTCTGGAAGGAGTCGTATGAGAGCAGGTGCTGGGATCACTTGTAACCCTAGTATTGGGAGACTGAGGCAGGAGGATTGCAAGTTGGTGGTTAGCACACTGCTTCAGTGGACAGCAGGACCCAAGAGCGTGGAATTGCATCTCCTCTTACTAGCAATGGAACTGAGCCCAAATGCACATGATATGCAAACAGGGTGAGAAGGCCGGAGTGAAAGCCTTGAGCCGCGGGGCACTGTCTTGGTGTGCTAGAGAGGAGGATTTCTGGGCCTGCAGCAGGTGTAAGGCATGGGAATGTATATGAATGTGTCTAGTGTGTGGACAGAAGAAACAGTTCTCTGAGAGGGTGGGACGGTGTGCAGGCGCACACCATCCCCAAAGGTTGATGGTTAGGAGTGCAAAGGCCCTGAGGCAGCCGGATGTGGAGGCAGAGGTAGGAGGATCGCTATGAGTTCAAGGCCAGCCTGAGACTAGAGTGAGTTCCAGGTCACCCTGGGCTAGAGGGAGATCCTACCTCAAAAACAGCAAAAAATCCAAAGGCGTAGAGGCAGGAAGGAAAGAGGAGTAGAGACTGCTGCTTTGGGAGGGGCATATGTATATCCTTGTGGGCGTTTGTTTTGTTGTGGCTCTGCTAAACAAGTGTCCTGTTGCTGAGCTGTGTCGTAGCTCAAAGCCTTGAAGCTGTAGCCCAGGCTGGCCTCAAACTCATGGTGATTCTCCTACTTCAGCGTCCCAAGTGCTGGCTGGGATTAAAGGTATGCACAAGCATGCCCATCAGAAAGCCTTATCTGTTTTTCTTTCCTTTTTATTATTTTTATTTTTATTTATTTATTTATTTATTTTAGTAGAGTCTTGCTCTATCCCAGGCTGACCTGGAACTCATTCTACAGTCCCAGGATGGCCCGGAACTCATGGTAATCCTTTTACCTCTGCCTCCTGAGTACTGGAATTAAAGGTGTACACACTGTGCCCAGCTTTATTTATTCTTTCTTTCTTTTTTGGTTTTTCGAGGTAGGGTCTCACTCTAGCCCAGGCTGACCTGGAATTTACTATGTAGTCTCAGGGTGGCCTTGAACTCACGGCAATCCTCCTACCTCTGCCTCCCGAGTGCTGGGATTAAAGGCGTGCGCCACCACACCCGGCTCCCAGCTTTATTTTTTAATGCCTGTGTGTGTGCATTTGTGTTCTTATGGAGAAGGCACATGGGGGGATCATGTGCATGTGTGTGTGTCTGAGGGCAGTCTCGGGTATCATCCTCCAGAATGCTGTCCACCTTTTCGACAGGATCTCGCACTGGCCAGAGCAGACTTGCCCCAGGGCTCTGCGTGTCTCTGCCTCTCCAGCTGGGATTACATGTACTCACCACCATGCCTGGCCCAGCTTGCTAGTAAGCAGCAGTCCCTAGCAGGGTAGAGAGCTAGGCCTCACAGTCACGGGGGGTGTCAGCAGTGGTCCTTCTGCCCTAACACTCCTGCTCGGCCTCAGCAGCCCTTGGGTGTGCGAGCAAGTGCAGTTGCTGGGACCATGGCAGCCCTGGTTCCTGTGCAGTCCGGCGTCAACTGTGGCAGGATGTGAGGTGGGTGCATCGTGCTGCAGAGAAAGGACCCGTGGGGGGGCAGGCGTGTCAGCTCTCTCCCATAGGCTTCCCCTGGCCTGGTGTTTGCTTCTACAGATACCTCCGGTAGGTTCCCTAGGTCCCTGAGAGCCCCCATCCCTCAATCCTGGGCCCCCAGCTTCTGGAAGCTCACAGTCAGGAGTTCCTGTAACCTGGACCTGTCAACCTGGTTCCCTGGAGACTACAGTGCAACCCTTGGAGGGAGGGGACACGTGGATCAGAGGCCAGCTGCCTGCAAACCCCCCTAGACCTGGTCCTGCCCCTGCCCTCTTTCCCCAAGCACCCCCAAACACCCTGGCAAGCTCCCACCTGTTACACCCAGTGCCTGGAATCACCACCCTAAACATGTTCCCTAAACATCCCAGCTCTGTCTTTCCCAAGACTCTCAAGCCCCCCCACAGTCCTTTCAAGTTTATTCCAGAACTCCCATCCCACTCTGAGAATTGTTCAAGGTGGCACATAGCCAGACATGCTGGCGCATGCCTGTAGTCCCGACACGCTGGAGGCAGAGGCAGGAGGATCCCTGAGACAGAGAAGTTCAGGTCAGCCCGGGCTAGAGCGAGACCATACCTTGAACCCCCCCCAAAAAAAAAAAGTGGCACAGGACACTCCCACCCTAGCTCCAAATAAAACTGTAAGAGTAAATTTTCTGAGGGCTAGGAAGATGGCTCAGTGGTTCAAGGTGCTTGCTCACAAAGCCTGCTGGTCCAAGTTCAAGTCTCATGACAACCATGTAAGCCAGACACGTGAGGAGTCTGGTGGAAGGATGATGTTTTTAGTATATGGCATCTTGTATATTTAGAATTTTATATCCTGGGAGTCTGTTGCCAATATTTAAAAATAAAATGCATATTTAATTCCAGAACTCAGGAGGTAGAGGTAGAAGGATCACCTGAGTTCGAGGCCAGCCTGGAGCTAGAGTTGAGTTCCAGGTCAGTTTGGGCTAGAGTAACACCCTGACTCAAAATAAAAATAAAGAAAATAAAATGTCCAAAAGGTTTGAGGGGAAAAGCTAAGAACGCCTAGAGCTAAATAGTAAGAATGGTGACATTTTCTGTAAAAAAAAATTTTCTATTTTTTGTGAATTTTTTTTTTTTTTTTTTTTGGTTTTTTGAGGTAGGGTTTCGCTCTAGCTCAGGCTGACCTGGAATTCACTATGTAGTCTCAGGGTGGCCTTGAACTCACAGCGATCCTCCTACCTCTGCCTCCCGAGTGCTGGGATTAAAGGCGTGCGCCACCACGCCCGGCGTGAATTTTTTTTTCAAGGAATGGTCTCACTCTAGCCTAGGCTGACCTGGAGTTCACTCTGTAGTCCCAGGCTGGTCTCAAACCCACAGAAATCCTCCTACCTCTGCCTCCTGAGTGCTGGGGTGACATTTTCATCAAGCTTTTGTGTTTGTTTTGTGGTTTTGAGACAGGGTCTCCTGTATCCCAGGCTGGCCTTGCATTCCCTATGTAGCTGAGGATGACCTTGAACTCCAGATCCTCCTGCCTCCACCTCCAGCGGTCTGGGGTTACAGGTGTGCACCACCATGCTAGGATCATCATAGCTTTCCGTACAAATAACCTGTTCGCACGTATGTTATTTGAATGATAGGTCTTGCCCATTGATTTCTACAAACGTTTCCTTTGTGGTTTGC
The DNA here is from genome assembly GCA_004024765.1 of Zapus hudsonius. Lineage (NCBI taxonomy): Eukaryota > Metazoa > Chordata > Mammalia > Rodentia > Dipodidae > Zapus > Zapus hudsonius. The sequence continues at coordinate 8,484 of PVHP010020300.1, read as the reverse complement.
AAACCAGTTCTCCACCGGCAGCCACTAGGGGGCAGAAGACCCCCATGATTTACAGTCTGGCATCCCACACATTTGGTTTCAAATTCCAGCACTTGAACTCTCACTAAAAACCCGCAGATTGGGCTGGAGAGGTGGCTCAGCGGTTAAGGCACTTGCCTCCAATGCCTAAGGCCTTGGGTTCAATTCCCCAGGACCCACATACACCAGACCCACAAGGTGGTGGTTCTCTCTCTCTCTCTCTCTGCTTGAAAATGAATAAATATTTAAAAACCCACAGATAAACTGGAGAAAAGAGAGAAGACATCTAAAGTCACTGGAACCTGAGAAAATCAGGCACAAATTGCAGAGGACTCAACATTCAGGAGACAGGAGGCTTGGCTGAGTTTTCTTGGGTGGAGCTGTTGGGATGGGACAAGCTGGAGCCACACTGGAGTGACTACTGGCCAAGCTGTGGCCTCAGATGGTCTCTATGTAGCTTCCTGCACCCACCTCCCAGGTGCTGGGATTCCAGGCATACACCACCACGTCTGGTTTTTGTGGTGCCAAGGATGGAACCCCGGGGCTTCATGCATGCTAGAAGAGTACTCTACCTTAGCTCTTTTTTAGCTCTGGTCTCCAGGGAGGCCCTCAAACTCAAGAACACCAAGCTCCAAGTGCTCTGTCCCTCCTGCAGGCCTCAGCACCTGGCTCCAGGCATGTTCCAGCCTCAGTGACCCGACAGGCATACCAATTGGCCCAGCAATGGTTTTTATTGCCTCCCTGGCAGCGGGAGGTGCCAGGCAGCACTGGGCCAGGAGGGCCAAGGGCTGGTCAGTCCAGGAGGCTCGGGCTCAGATTGGGGGCTGGGTCTGTGTTGGGAAATGGTGCCATGAGGTGGTAACAATCTTTCAGGTCTCAGAGCGCTGGGCAGGATGGGCATGGTGGTGGTGGTGGGAACTGGGGCTCAGGAAGAGAGAGACATGAGGGTCCTGGGGAGGGCAGGGGCTGTGTGTCTTCACTCTGCAGAGAGGATCTTGCCATGGAGGATCCTCTTCAGGCACCCAGGGGCTTAGAGGATTCCAACATGGAATGGGCACAGGGATTAGAGCTCGTCATGGTGCCGAGTCAGGTCCTCGCCGTAGTTGGTAGCCTGGCTGCCGACAAACATGTTCCAGTTGTCCAGGATCTCAGCTTTGCTCAGACGGCCATCCTGGGGTCAGAGGTCAGCGAGAATCTTAGTGCTTCGCTACCTTCTTCCTGCGAGCCACAGCCCCCTGTCTTTGAGTCTCTCTGTATTGCTGTTCCCCCTCTGTTTGGGTTTCTTCAATTTCTCCTCTGTTCTCCCTCTCTCCCTCCCTTCTTCCTCTCCTTCCCTCTCCCCCTCCCCTCCCTTTGTTTTTCAAGGTCGGAGCTCCCTCTTTCTTTATCCCATCCCAGCGTCCTCCAGAGCGACCCCTGTGGCTCTGGGCACCTTGTTGGTATCACTCTCATGCAGCAAGTGGTTGGCCTCCACCAGGGGCTGGTCCTGGGTCTGGGGCAGCACCCAGTGGCCAACCTCGCTGGGGTCCAGCCGCCCATCCTTGTTCAGGTCCCGGAATTCTTGGAACTGCTGCCGCTCAGTCTGCACCCAGGCTGGCTCCTCCTCCCCAGGCTCCTCCGTGTATAGATCAGCTGGATGGGAACAGTGGATATCAAGGGCAGCTCTGAGGACCTCAGACCTGCAGCCTGTGTCCCCTCTTCATCTTTCCTGGTGCAGTCCCCCCAGGCTCTTGGTGTCCCTCAGTCTTCCTTCCTTCACTTCGGATTCCACCAGTTGTGTTGGAAGGTAAAACACATTTTAAAAAACGGGCTGGAGAGATGGCTCAGTGGTTAATGTGGTTGTAGGCAAGGCCTAATGACCTGGGTTTGATTCCCCAGTACCGGCATAAAGCCAGATGCACAAAGTAGTGCGTGCATCTGGAATTCATTTGCAGAGGCCAGAAATCCTGGTGTACCTTCTCTCTCCCCCTTTCTCTGTCACTCTGTCTTCTCTGCTTGCAAATAAAATAAAGTACATTAAAAAAAAAAAAACCCTAAGCCATGAGCAGTGGTACACACCTTGTCCCTTCTCAAAAGGCTGAGGTAGGATGATTGGCAAGAGTTCAAGGCCAGCCTAGGCTACAGAGTGAGTTCTAGGTCAGCCTGTGTTAGAGTGAGACTCTGCTGCAAACCCCCCTCAAAAAAAAAAAAATAGGGCTGGAGAGATGGCTCAGCGGTTAAGGCACTTGCCTCCAGTGCCTAAGGCCCCGGGTTCAATTCCCCAGGACCCACATAAGCCAGACCCACAAGGTGGTGGCCCTGGTTCTCTCTCTCTCTCTCTCTCTCTCTCTCTCTCTCTCTCTCTCTCTCTCTCTCTCTCTCTCTCTGCTTGAAAAATGAATAAAAAAAATATTTAAAAAAAAATAAAAAG
>PVHP010020299.1:0-30771 GCA_004024765.1 Zapus hudsonius | reverse complement strand
TCCATTCTGGCAGGGAAAACGATGGCATGAGCAGAGGGCTGGACATCACCTCTGCCACAGCACTGTTTTGTGGAGGAATGGGTTTATTTGGCTTACAGACTCGAGGGGAGACTCCATTCTGGCAGGGAAAACGATGGCATGAGCAGAGGGCTGGACATCACCTCTGCCACAGCACTGCAAACAGCGGCAGGAAGGTGTGCCAAACACTGGCAAGGGGAAGCTGGCTTATAACCCCATACGCCCGCCCCAGACAACACAGCATCATCAAGGTTGTAAAACCCAAACTGCCATCAGCTGAGGATCGATCTATCAGAACACATTCAATTGTTTGTGGGGGACACCTGTATCAACCCATGACACTCTTCTTGTTTCTCTCTAGGCTTTAGCCTTTCTTTCTTCTCAGTTCATGTGCTCTAGGTAGAATTGACTCAAGCCTGGCTCTGAGGTGAAACATGTTGTCTAGGCTTATACCAAACGTTGTATCCCCATTTTCCTACAGATAGTTATTAGTTTAGAGGTGGGCATGTGATGCTGTCATATCAGATTTTATGTCTATGGACATGCCACCTTGAATGTGCCAGATCCTGCCAGATCTTGTATCATGAAAATACAAGATTTTGTTAGAAATGCTGGGACAAAAACAAGTTTTCCTCAGATAAGAAGACATTGTGGCTAGTTGGCCCTGCACCAGACATTCTGTCTTAGGTGATTGTAGTTGTTTGAATATTAAATGTCCTCCATAGCCTCATGTGTTTATGAGTAAGCTTCATATTTAATCCCCAGCCTTTGGGAGGTGAAGCCCTGCTGGAAGAGGTGTTTGGGGCAACCTTTGAGATTTATTATAAGTCCAGCCTTCTAGGTGTTCAGAGCTAGCTCACTCAGACAACTTTCCTCCTGTTGCTGTGACAAGATGTGATGTCCCAGCTGTCTTTTCTTTCTATGTTTTCCAAGATGAAGCTTCTCCTTGAACTATAAGCTTAAATAAACTCTTTCCCCCCATAAGCTATTGCTGGTTGAGTGTTTTGTCCCAACAAGAAGGTAGCTGCTAAAGTGACATTCCAAGCCATAATGATTTAGGGCAAGATAGTTTTCTGGTGAGAGTTGGGAGGTTTTATGTTGTGGGGTGCCTAGTAGTATCCCTGCCCTCTGCCCACTAGATGCCAACAGCATTCCTCCTATACAAAGTGGTGATAATAAAAATGTTTCTGCTAGTCTCAGATTGCCCCATTAGGGCAGCATTTCCTCTCTGATCAAAAAGCCACTCATAAAAAAAAAAAAGCCACTCATCAGGCTGGAAAGATGGTTCAGTGGTTAAAAGTGCTTGCTTGAAAGCCTGACTTGCTTGGGTTTGATTCCCCAGGACCCATGTAAAGTCAGATGCACACAGTGGTGCATGCATCTGGAGTTCATTTGCAGAAGCAACAGACCCTGGTGCACCCATTCTTTCCCCCCCCCACACACCTTGAAAATAAATAATAAATCGAATATCTTTTAAAAGAAGCCACTGTCTAAGCTAACCATGGAAACTCTATCTCATGTGTCAGTGGTTCATTGAGAATTAGATATGTAATGCCACATGCTGGGAGAAGTCTTCTTTCTTTCTGAAGAGAATCCAAGGAAGAGGTGCTTTACTTCTTTTCTGGCATGCTTCAGTGTCTGGTTACCACACTTGAAATTTCAACTTCTCTTGTGTGGCCAGGAGGGAAGCCATAAAAGAAGCGCTGGCAGTGGCTATTATGGGGGCAAGGGGGAGGAGATGGGAGGTTGGGGAAAAGCAGCATCTTGACAATACTGATGAGGCACAGAGTTAGCCAGCCCGGATGACACTCCATCTTTGGATTCCATGTTGTGTGGTGTGGAAAAAAACTTAAATCAGATTTTCTGTTATTTACAGCTCAAATTTTCCCAATGGGTGTAGACTTCACTATGGATGTACATAGCACTGGGAACTTTGAATCACAAAGGATGCTTCTTCCCACTGTGAAGAAATACACAGGATGCGTCTGGTATTTTGGCCTGGCATGGTGGCGCACGCCTTTAATCCCAGCACTTGTGAGGCAGAGGTAGGAGGATTGCCGTGAGTTCAAGCCCACCCTGAGACTACATAGTAAATTCCAGGTCAGCCTGGACTAGAGCAAGACCCTACCTTGAAAAGAAAAAAAAGAAATACACAGGATGCAGAGCTGAGAAGAGAGAAGAACCTTAGTGACAATGCTTTTGTTATAAGAAACAATGAATTTTCTTTGTTTGGCTTTAGTCTATTAGAGTTGGGGTGTCTGTGACTTACAACAAACAAGATGTGATGTAACTGATACAGATGACATAGGAAGAGAGCCTCAAGCAAGAGTCATCTCAGAGCAGACAGGAGACATGGGCACTTTGGGTGCTAGTCCACTCAAATTAATCAGAGCCCTTTGGCTGTATCTGCACCAGCAAACAGAGTGGAATGAAGCCCTGCCCTACCCCTTCTTTACATTTCCTGAACACAACCAAATACTCCTACCAAGAATATTAACCAAATTAAGGAAAGTATGTATGTGCCTTGGGTCTGGACAGGGCACAATTTCAAACTCCACTTACATATTAGATAACAATGTAGCTACATAATAAAGAATTAAGAGGAATTTTGATACCTCCTATCCAAATTTCTTATTTATAGATAAGGAAACTGAGACCTAGAGAGCAGAAGAGATTTTCAAGGTCACATAGATACTGAAGTGGCCTAGCCAAGGCCACTAGCCACATCTCCTGACTGTCCTGTCCTTGCCCAGGCTGCCTCACCTCCCCTGAAGGCTAATCGCTTCCATTTTCTGAATGGTTCATACTGACAGAAGAATTCTCCTGATGTGCTAGAAGTTACTCTCCCAGCACCCAGTTATTGCCAGATAGTAGAACCCAAGGGCATATATGATTTTTCAAAAAAAATTATTTATTTGCAAGGAGAGGGAGAGAGATTGAGAGATTAGGTGGGCAAGGGCCTCGAGCAACTATAAATGAACTCCAGATGCATGCACCACTTTATGCATCTGGCTTTTATGTGGGTACTGGGGAATTGAACCCTGGTCACTAGGCTTTGCAGGCAAGCACCTCAACCTCTGAGCTATCTCCCCAGCTGTGCATAGATGATTTTAAATGTCCCTGATGCAGCTGTGTCTGCGTCCTGGGGAGGCTGTGAGATCAGCAGGAACATGTCCCTCTTCTGGGACAGATGGCTAGTTCCTAGAGGCAGCTTGCTCCTCTGTAGGATGAGGCAGCAGTCAGGCGCAGGAGGGGCAGAATAGCCCCAGAAGGCACAGTGGGAAGATGGCCCTCCCTGTGGCAGGAGGCACAGTATCTTTGTGCCACTAAAAAATTCAATCTAAATTTAAAGCTGACACAAAGGTGGAGTGGGCGGGTTTCTGCGGTTTGATGGATTCTCTGAGGCTCTGTCTACCTAAAAATATCTCCACTACCTGCCTGCCTAGGACACCCTCCTTTCTTATCAGACCTGTAATTCCTACCATTTGAATTGCTAAGGTCTTAGATGACAAAGAATTGGGCATGTTTCCCAGCGGGTCACCATTAAAGCAGGTTTCCTGGGAGTGGAAGGGAGGCCCTTGAGTGTGCCCCTTTTAGCACAAAAAGCTAATACTGCCAGAGGCTCAGAGCAGGCTGGCGTGGCCTGCTTTACAATTTTGCTTCCTACAGGGACACAAGTCACTCAATTCATTCATGCCTGTAAGACCAGGGGCTTCAAGAAATTAGGTAGCAGGCTTTAATGAGAATTAAGATAGTGGGGCTAAAAGAAAAGCACGTGATTCTGCATCTCCTATTTAAGGCACATTTAGGTTTGTCTTCTTCCTAGTGGGAATCTGGGTTCAAGTTGGAGAGCATTCAACATGCATATATATATATATATATATATATATATATATATATATATATATATATATATATATACACACACATACAGACACACACACACACACACACACACACACGACAGCATGATAGCAGTGTCCCCAGAGTTTGGCAGACCCTCTAAGTGTTGTTGCTTCTCCCCAGGTTTTCCCCACTTCCCCACTCGCCCTCTTTGGTCCTAGTATGCTATAAAGAAATAGAAGGATGAACTACTGGGGGGCATGGCAGGGTGGCAGAGGCAATTCATAACCCTGTTGATTAGTTTTGTCCACCCCATTCTGACAGGTATGAGCCTTGGCTCTGTTGTCAGAGACTGGAGCAAAGCAGAGAGATGGACAGGGTGGGTCAGAGGGGAATAGTCGCTGACAGAAAGAGCCTGCTGGGCAGCAAAGTGATTAATGATCTTGGGCTTGGAGAGCAAACATGACCAGAGGAGGGAAGGATAGTGTTGATCGGGTGGGGAATTGTGCTAAGAATTTATAAGCTCTGATGTAAAGGGAGGACTGTCTGAATACTTAAGATGACACTTGCTATAGCACTGTCAACTGGAATCAGGGTGGGTACCTTGATTTGGGTCAAGTCATCCATTCATTAATTCATTAACGAGGGGCCCATGGATAAGACTGTAGAACCCAATTGAAGAGACTGATTAATGGTGAGGCATTCTGTGATTGTCTTATCTGAGCCAGACATACCTTAGTGGTGGGGGAAGGTGAGAGCACTTGCCCTTAAAGCAAATGGATATTCTCACTGTCAATCATCCTGGCAAGAATTTAATTTGATGCTTCTCTATAAGGATACAAAGATGAAGTGTAGATCATTTCCTCAGCTGGCACCCAAGGTCAAGAGAAACCTGGGATATATCCAGCATGAGTGTGCACTGAGCCAATAGGAAGGCAAGGTGATTTTAAGGAAGTACCTGTGGCTGGAGAGATGGCTCAGCGGTTACAGTGCTTGCCTGCAAGGCCTAACAACCCAGGTTCAATTCCCCAGTACCCAGGTAAAGCCAGTTGCACAAAGTGGTGCATGCATCTAGAGTCCATTTGCAGTGGCTAGAGTCCCTGGCATGCCCATTCTCTCTCTCTCTCTCTCTCTCTCTCTCTCTCTCTCTCTCTCTCTCTCTCTCTCTCTCTCTGCTTGCAAACAAATAAATAAAAATATTTTAAAAAGAAAAAAGGAAGAACCTGATATGGGATTGGTAGGTTTGATCATTTCCTTTCTTAACTCCAGACATAGAAAAACAAAAACAAAAACCACTCTTTGTCATTTACAACTGGGCCACAGTGACACTGTAGTGGCTGAGGAAAGAGAATGACACCTGCTTGGGACTAAGCAGCGGAGTAGTGAACACTAGCTCCTCCCTGGAGGCCAGAGTAGAGGCCCTGGTAATGCTGGGGCAGCGCTGGTGTGAGGATCGATGGATAGATAAGACGGAGAGTGGCTGGGGATAAAATGGATTGAAATAACCTCATGAACTCGCTCCCAGCCATGTGTCACACGGCACTCTGGGATGCTCTCTGAAATGGGATGAGGGTCTCAGAGGGCAAGAGTCTTAGCTGGGTCACTGTGCATTGAGGTGCTTTCTTCTAGACATCAATCATGTCCCAAGTGGCCTGGCATTATGCTGAACTTCTCAACAGAGATAAATTTGAGCTCATCTTGATCCCTCCCTTTAGGGACCTTGTCCTGTAAGTGACTTTACCATGTCCCTCTAGGTGTCTGGAGCCAGAAGTCCCTGAGTCCTGGGCTCAGAGAGGTGGCTCTCTTTCCTGTGCATTGTTGGTGTTGCTAAGCCCATGACCAGAGAATCAGAACAAGAGGTTTGAAAGATTCAAGTGAATCTGACTAAACACTCTGGTTTCATAGACTTCCAAATATTTATATGGGCAGATGTGGTGGGGAAGAAAGCGACCAAAGCTCTCCCATGGTAAAGGGGACCCATCCTACAAGTTTATATCCAAATATCACCCTCACTCAGAAGAGAGACTATATGGGTAAACATAAAAATCTCCCCTGAAGGCTCATGTATTGAAGGCTCAGCCCTAGATGAAGACATCTAGGGAGAGGTGAATGGATCATGAGGGCTTTAATTTTGTCAATAGATTAATTCATTGATAAAGTCATAGCTGAATGGGCTATTATGATGACTGCCAGGAAGTATAGGTCACTGAGGTGTGACTTTGAAGAATATAGTGTAGCAGTTACCTCCTTGTTGCTGGGATAAAACACCGATTAGAAGCAGTTTATGGAAGGAAAAGGTTTATTTCAGTTTACAGTTTCAAGGGGAAGCTTCATCATGGCAGTGAAAACATGGCATGAACAGACAACAGAGTGCCATATCTTATCACATCAGCTAGGAGGAGAAAGCAAGAGTGATCTGAGCTATCACTGGCAAGGGAGACTGGATTATAAAATCCCAAGCTCATCCCTGCCCCCACCAATGATACACCCCTCCAGCAAGGCTTCACCTCCCAAAGGCTCCATTTGCCAGGGATCAAGTATTAATCGCAAACACATGAGGCTAAGGGGGGGACACTCCATACTCAAACTACCATGAGAGCTTCTCCTCAGAGCTTTCCAATGTCTGCTTCCTGACTGCCATGAGGCAAGCCCCTTTGCTCTACCACAGGGCTCCCCACTGTGATGATCTGCCTCACTATGCATGAGCCCAGAACCAATGGAGCTGAGTAACTATGGTTGAAAAACCTCTAAAATTGTGAGCCAAAATAGACCTTTCCTTTTTAAGTTGATTTTATCAGGCACTCTGTCACAGAAACGATGACTAACACTGAGCTGTGAGCAAAGGAGGTAATCCTGTGGCTCAAATTACAGCTCAGACACCAGGGTTCAAGTCCAGCTCTGCAACCACAGGCATGTTACTACACCTGTTAAAGTCTATATGGTCTGGTCTGTAAGGAGGATGATAATGACATCTACTCCAGGAAGTCAGGATTAAATGAGGGAGATAACTATGGGAGGTTTAGCTCCATGCATGGTACACTGACAGTGCTCCACAGGGACCAGGGGAAATGGTCAGTCAGAAAAGTGCTTGCCAGAGAAACATAGAGACCTGTCTGGATCCTCAGCTCCTGTGTAAAATGGTGTGCACCTACAATCCCAGCAATAAGGGGGCAGAAATTGGAGCTCTCTGGGACTTGCTGACCAGCTAGTATAGCTGAATTGGTAAACTCCAGGGTTAATGAGAGACCCAGTCTCAAAAAATAAGATGGAGAGCTGGATGTGGAGGTGCACACCTTTAATCCCAGCACTCGGGAGGTAGAGGTAGGAGGAATGCATGGGCATGAGTTCAAGGTCACCTTTGAACTCACAGCAATTGAACTCGGCCTCCTAAGTGCTGGGATTAAAGGCATGTGCCATCACACCCAGCAAGACCCATACTTTTAAGCAAGCAAGAGACCTCAACTGCTGAACCATCTCCCTAGCCCCAAGACCCATGCTCTTAATGTAAGAGAAAAATTACCTACGGGGGTAGTGTCAGGGGAAAATGAAAGGTCATTTTTTATTCTCTCTATGAATAGAGAAACCTTTGAAAGAACCCAGAAAGGCAAATGTTAATAAAATTTAAATTTCTGTATTTCCAAAGCTATTGTAAACTAAATAGAAATAAAACTTGTCAACCCAAGAGTTAGGAGTATAGTTTAGTGGCAGTGGTCTTGCCTACCATGTACAAGGTCCTGGGTTCAATTACCTGTACTCTAAAACAAAAAGCAGCTTGCTAACTTAAAAGAAACTGAGAGAGACAGGTTCTCCAAAGAAAAGAATTTATTTTATTCAGGGAGTGAATGACAGAAGGTTCAGTGTGGGATGTGCATTCTATAAGTAATAGAGGGGTCTGTAGGAGTATCCAGGGACAAACGGAAGTTGGGGTTTCTTTTATTTTTAAATAAATGTGCGCATGTGTGTGTGCATGTGTATGTGCATGTGTGTGTGTGTGTGTGTGTGTGTGTGGCGCCACATACGTGTGGAGGTCAGAGAACAACCTCAGATGTCAGTCCTCATTTCCCATCTTGCTGTAGACACACTGGGATTACAGACATGTTTGAGCCCATCTGGCGTTATGTGGGATCTAGGGAGCTGAACTCAGGTCCTCACACTTGCACAGCGAGCATTTTACCCACTGAGCCATCTCCCTGGCCCCAGAAGCCAGGGTTTCTAAAGGAAAAATCCTTGTTTCATTTTCATGCAGAGAACTTTAGTCAAATACAGGTTGTATACAGTTCCCTAGCACAGACAGGGTGCTGGGTAGATATTCTTGTACATCTGGTTAGCTGTTCTGTGACTGAGGCAGCAAGCTGCAGTTTTGCTGGATTCTCTTGTGATAGTTCCTATTATCAGAAACCTCACACATGAGGATGGATCCCCATGATCTCTTGATTCTCTTTAATTGGAGCTTGAAAAAGGTGATTCCATTTTATTTCTACAATTCTTCAAAGCTCACACCATTAATTAACAGTTACTGCATATAAGAGGTTAATATCCACAAGCTAGAGAATGAATAAAAATCAGTAAGAAAAAATAAATTCAATGAAGAATTAGGAAAGGTAAATGAATAAACAAATCCCTAAACAAAAATGTACTAACAAATATGCAAAAAATTCAACTGTACTCCAAACTAGAAATAAAAACTTTAAGATGTTTTCAAAATGTATTGATGTATGTCATGGTTTGAGACAGGTGTCCCCCACAAACATGTGTTCTGATAGATCGATACTCAGCTGATGGCAGTTTGAGTTTTACAAACTCGATGAAGCTGTGTTGTCAGGGGCGGGCTTATGGGGTTATAAGCCAGCTTCCCCTTGCCAGTATTTGGCACACCTTCCTGCCGCTGTTTGCAGTGCTGTGGCAGAGGTGATGTCCAGCCCTCTGCTCATGCCATCGTTTTCCCTGCCAGGATGGAGTCTCCCCTTGAGTCCGTAAGCCACATAAACCCATTCCTCTACAAGCCACTTTTGTTTGGGTTCTTTCTGCGCAGCAACTAGAAAGCTGACTGCAACAATGTATTAATTAATTAATTGATTGATTGATTTAAGAGAGAGGAAAAGAGACAGAGTGAGAGGGAGAGAGAGAGTGAGCATGTCAGAGTCTCTTGCTGCTGCAAATAAATTCCAGATACAGTGCCATTTTTTGAGTCTGGCTTTATGTGGGTACTGGGGAATCAAACCTGGGCTGGCAGGCTTTGCAAGCAAGTGCCTTTAACTGCTGAGTCATCTCCACAGCCTTTGAAGATGTTTTTTAATTCCCTAAACTTAGTTTGACCCCCCCCAAAAAAAAAGGTGTACTAGATACTGGCAGAGAAGTTGAAAGGTAGACATTCTCAATCAATACTCTGAAAATCACATGGTGTCGTAGTCAGCCACACACTGCTGGGATGAATCTCCAAACCAGGCACAATTTTGGGGAGAAAAGTATTTATTGAAAATAATAGATCCAGGGGAAGTTCCAAAAAATGAAGGAAAAGGCTGGCTCCCTTTCACAGAAGCAAGCAGAGAGAGAAACCCACTACCAGCACCTCAAGCAAGCAAGCACACTGTAACTCACAAAATGGCAGAATTGCCAGACTTGGGTTCTGGCTGCTGCTTTGCATATGTATCCCTAGAATTTTGCATTCAATTAGAAATACCTCAGGAGCAAGACCTCAGGAGGCCAGGCCAAAGTGACACTTCCTCCAGCCAGAAGGCTGAAGACAATTCACAATTATAATAAATTCTATTGGGGGACATCTATTAAAACTACCACAGATGGATAATGTATGTCAAAAATCTTTAGAATTTCATATTCATAATCCTATAATTCTACTTCCAGGAATTTATCCCAAAGAAATGCTTCTCAGTGTACACACATTTAAGGACAAAGGCATTCATTTTTAGACTGGAGAGATGGCTGAGTGGGTAAAATGTTTGCTGTACAAGCATGGAGCCTGGGTTCAGCTCCCCAGAACCCACATGAAGCTGGGCGTAGCTCATGTCTATAATCCCAGTGCTCCTATGGCAATATGGGAGGCAGGGACAGGAGACTCTCTGCCAGTTTATGGGCTAGCTAGTCTGATACACCCAGTGATGAACAATGAGACCCTTTCTTGAACAAGATCAAAGGTGAGGACAGACACTCGAGGCTGTCTTCTGACCTCTGCATACATGTCTGCAATTATGTACACACGTGCACACACACACACACACACACAAAGATTAAAAAAGGATACTCATTTTAGTATTGTGAAAATTAATGACAACCAAAAGAAGACATCTAACAAAGATTTCTTAAATAAATTATGATATATTCATATAGTATAACACTATACAGTCATTAAAATGAGAAAAACATGTTTCTTGACATGATAACATGTCATCAAAGGAAAATTATTTAATAGTATGCTGTTTGTAAAAAGTATATATTTATGTAGACAACAACCCTGGTGATAAACAAAAGTCACTTATTCAATTACTCATTTACTTGAAGGTACAAATCTAATTACTGCAGTGTGACTGTCATATATAGAATCATGTCCTACCCTTAACCCAGAAGTACTGAAGTCCTAATTCCAGTTCCTGTGAAGGTGTCTTTGTTTGGAAATTGGGTCTCTACAGATAATTAAGTGAAGAAGAAGTCATTAGGGTGGACCCTAATCCAATGTTCTTATAGTAAAGGAGAAACTTAGACAGAGATAGGAGGAATTTTGTGGGAAGATGTGGGCAAACATGAAGAGATGTAGGAGAAGCCAAGGAATGCCAAGATTGCCAGGAAACCACCAAAAGTAGAAAAGAGGCATGGAACAAGTTCTCCTTCCCGACCTCAGGTGGAATCGGCCTTGTCCCATATTTCTCACCTCCAAACCAAAAGAGATTAGATTTGTGTTGTTTGAGCCACCCACTTTCTAGTACTTTATAATAGCGCTACAAACTAATACACATTTAAGACTTTGTCACCAGGCTTCAATGCCTGTGCCAAGCTGGCATAATCAGTCTCCTTGGAACTAGGAATGAAGGACTGAGTCAGTGAAGTCGAAAAATCATGAAGGTCCCAAGGCAGACACAAGGCCCACCTGTGAACTGAGTGAATGAATGAAGATGATGCCACAGAGGAGAGGGGACCTTGATGCCACCACAGGGGACCCTGTTCCAGTTAGTTTCACGTTGCTGGCACAAAGTACCCAACCAAAAGCAGCCTGTGGGAGGAAAGGGTTTATTTTGGCTTATAGGCTTGAAGGGAAACTCCATGATGGCAGAGAAAATTATGGCATGTGTAGAGAGTGGACACCAAATCCTGGCCAACATCAGGTGAACAACAGCAACAGGAGAGTGTGCCAAACACTGGCAAGGGAAAGCTGGCTATAACACCCATAAGCCCGCCCCCAACAACACAGCTCCTCCAGTAAGGAATCAATTCTCAAATTGCCATTAGCTGGGGATCAAGCATTCCAAACACACGAGTTTATGGGGGACCTAATTCAAAGCACCACAGCCCCATAATGCCAGAGGTACTTTGTACCTTGCAGGTTTCCCATGAGTCCACCGCAACCTTCAATAAATACCCACTTTGTCTGGGTCAGCCAGAGTGATCTCCATTCCTTGCAACTTCAGGGGTGTTGACAAGAGCAGTGAGGAAGGATACAGGAAAAATGTGAGCATTGGATCTTTGCAGATAGAAGCTCCTATTTCATCCTAAGCCTCATCATAGTTCTAGTATTTCTACTGAAAGACCATATAAGGTGTTTAATGTTTTAATCCAACTAATTAATTTTGTTACTCACTTAAGAAATAGTTATTGAGAACTTCCTGTGTTCTAGGCACTGTTCTGGACCCCAAGGAAGCAACAAACAAAACTCACAAGAAATCCTTACTCTCCTGGTGGTACGGGGGAGTGGTATGGAAGATAAAGAAGTTATATATTGCTAACTGGTGATAGTCATGGAGAAAATAAAGCAAGAGAGGGGATAAAAGTTCTAGGTGAGGTGAATGGCGTCCCTTTGAAAGACAGAGACCAGGAAGGCTTCACTGGCAGTGATTTGAACCAAGACTTGGAACAGGTGGGGAGAGCAAGCCATTTGAATATCTGGAAGAAGAGTGATTCAGGAAAGACTTATAACTGCAAAGGATCTGTGGCAGGAGAATGCCTGGCATGTTCTAGAAAAATCAGGGTAATAGGGGATTCTAAAGCAGAGTGAAAAAAAATGAGAAGACTCCTAATGTTGGGGAGAAGAAAGGGACTGGCAGACCATCTGGAGGCTTGTAGGTCATGGTGAGGAACTTGGCTTTTGGATTGTTTTTAATCTATTGGAGTGTGACAAGTTTTTCAAAACACTGTGGCTTAAAGCAACAGCAAGATGCATTAACTCACAGTTTCAGTGCTTCAGAGTCACATGAGATTGTAATAAAGATGTTGGCAGGGGCTATAGTCATAGGAGTCTTGGGCCAGATCAACTTCTATGGTGACACTCCCCTACACCTAGCAAGTTGGTGCTGGCTGGCATTGGTTTGAGGACTCAGTTCTCATTACATGGCCTTCTCCACAGGACAGCCTAAGAAATTTCATTGATTTTTCTTTCTCCAGAGAGTGAGCCAGGGCAAAACAAGATGGAAACCTCAACATCTTTCATGATCTAACTAAGAAGTCATCTTTCACATATGATGCTTTGTAATATTTTATGGTTATATGAGTCAGTCCTATTCAGTATGAGAGAAGACTAAACAGAATGTGAATACTGACTAGGGAGATAGCTTAGTGGTCAAAGGTGCTTGTTTATAAGCCTGAAAACCCAAGTTCGATCCTCCCTGTCACACATGTAAAGCCAGATGTGCTGACAGCAACGGAAGGCAGAACCAGGAGAACCCAGAAGTCCATGGACCAGCTAGTCTGGCACATTCAGTGGCAAATCAACAAGAGAGACCCTGCTTCAAAGAAAGTAGGAGAGGACAAACACCTTGAGGTTGTCCTCTGACCTCCACATGTTCTAACCCTAAATCCCCCCCCCACATATTTTTTAAAAAATGTGAATACCAAAGAAGCCCACATTGTTGGGGACCCTTTGGAGTGTGGCTGTCGCAGTTATCCTCCAAGTGATGAGGTTCATGTAGGCCAAGATAAACAATTTTCCAAGTTCAACTGTTACTCCCTTTGTAGGGTGTATCTACATATCACTGTTGCAGTCAGCTTTGCATTGCTGGACAAACACCCAACCAGAAGCAGTTTATGGGAGGAAACAGTTTATTTCAGGCTTACATATTCCTGGGGAATACCATCAATAATGGAAAAAGCTGGATCACTTCCATAGATCCAAGCAGAGAGATACCACCAAACAGGCAGCAAACACCAACAACCAGAGCTCAAACTGTTCTTTTCACACCTTATGGTGGGACTCAAGATTCACCCCCAAACACACTTTAGAGTTTGGACTCCAAGATCTGCCCCCAGTGACATTTCCTCTAGCTGGATTGCTGGAGACTCAAGTTACAGGATCAATGTGAGTCTATGGGGACATATATTCAAACCACCACAACAACCAAATTCAGAAACTTAACATTTCTCTAAATTTTTACTTCCAATGATCCTAATTAATGGTCTTTAGTCTGTTCATTCCCAGAATGAGAGACTCTTACAGCAGTTCTTTAAAAAGACACTAGTTTTACCTTAGCTTGAGCTAAAAAAATGGAATTTGCCAGAAGGATTCTATGATGTGTCTCAGAAACCATGAGGAAGGATCTTAAGTGAACCCTGAGTGTTCACTCAAGAAATACTTTCTAAAAACCCCATAGACAAATTAGACTTAAGTGTTCAGTGTTAAGATTTTATTAGACAACTGATTTACTGTTCATATTAGCATGTGCAAGTTTGACTGAAAGTCCTTAGCAAATCATTTCATTCAATTCTTTACCAGAGCTGTTCACCATTCTGGAAAATCACCTCGCTGACAGCCACCTTGCTTGTGGTAATTGAGTCTCCAACATGCCTGTATTAGTTTTCATTCACAGCTGTCACATTCGTGGTGATTTGACTTTTAGTAAATAGTGTCTGACTGTTTCATTATGTTGGCCCACGCGGTCCTCCCTGAGTTGTTACCTATCAAAATGCAGCCTGAAGTTGGACTCCCTAGCCTTTTCATGCTCTAAGTCACTTTTGGTTCCTGGTCTCATCCCCAGGTGAACCACCCTTAGGGTAATGTAATCCAGGTTTGCTGGGAGTGGGGTCAAGAGGTAGATGGTTTCCCTGAGCATCCTGCATTTGGGGAAGGGAATAAGGCAATGTCCCTGTGGATCACAAATGGTGACTAGGTGCAACTTGTCAGAAGAAAACATACAGTATCCTCAACCAGACATCACTACTTCCATCACTGATTCCGTCAGTCATCCATGGCAGGCTTCCCACCTGCAGGCTTCACATTCAACTTCCATTTCCTGAGCACTTCATGACACCAGCTTTCAGAAAGAGACTATCACCCCCATTTTATAGGTTAAAAAACCATGTTTATTGTAGCTCAACTCATAATAGCTAACTGGAATTGGGATCCAGGGCAAAATCCAATGGGGACTAATTGGTATCAACCCAAATGCCCATCTCTGGATGAATGGATATCAAAGTTGTGGTACATTTACACAATGGAATTCTACTCAGCTGAAAGGAAAAATGACATAATGAAATTTAAAGAAAAGTGGACAGACTTGGAGCAGATCATACTTAGTGAACTCACACAAGATCAGAGAGTCAAATGCTACATATTCTCCCTCATATGCAGTTCCCAACCAGGTTAAACTTAAACTCTAAGCAAACCTGACAGGTGAAATGAAAGACTATAAAGGGGGATGGAAGGAATGGGGGGAGGAAAGGGAGGGTAGGGGGACTTATACAATAAGCTAGACCAATAAGGAATTGAAGTTATAAAATTCTTACTTTCATACAGTAAGCTCTCGAGGAAGATGTGGGCATCACCTGGTAAGAGGGGTCATGAATAAAATGGGAGGAAGTGTAAACCCATGACAAATTGATCAGACTTGCAACTCCCTGTCCCAGTCATTGGTTCCTTCCCACACTGAGCTATTGATCAAAGAGACCCACGAGGTCCCCAAAAGAAGACAGGCTTCTTGAATACCTGCCCCAGGCCAAAGATAAGATCCTATTGCTGAAGAAATCACAGAAAGTCATCACTCAACACCCAGAAACCCTGCAAGATCCAGAATGGCAACTAGCTCCCAGATGGTAGCATGTGCAGTGCTGGTAGGTGCTACATGAGTTGCCAGGGGAAATTGGTCAATGATATTTGGAGAAAGCAGAGACCACTGATATTAAATTCAGAGTGTTGTCATGAGAATACTGACCACTATGCTTTATGGGCGAGATCAGCAAATCAAGAAGTGATCACTTGTGCAATAGTGACACCAAAATCTAGGCTGGGTAATCAACGGCTTTCAAATTGGCCAAGAGATCCACTCAGTGACAAAGAACCCTTAACAAGAATTGGGATCCAGGAAAAAATCCAATGGAGACCAAAAGCTTGGGCTCCAAGGGGGAAATTCCCACTACTGGAGAACTACAGAGAGACTACTCACCATAGAATCTTGCCAAATTAGCAAATTAACCTATACTGATCTCACTCTTGGATGGAGATTCTATTTGTATTTTTCAGAAGGCAATGAGAAAGCTGTGGTCAATCCAACTCCACCAACAAACCATGAAATGATGGCTGACAACCCAGCAAGAAATGAACCACCCCTGACCTATCATGTAGGCCCCAAATGAAACCTTTGAGAGAGAGGTGTGATAAACAAGAGACCTATTACCACAGCAAGTCAGTTAACCCATGATAGGTTAACGAGACAGACACCAATGAGATCCAGCACAACCCAAAGCAGAAGTACAGAGACACTTAAGATCTCAACAAAATAAAGGAGACTTAATACTCACCCACCATGACTCGGGGAACTGAGGGGAAGAGGGGGCAGAAAGATTGTAAGAGCCATGGTGGGGGAGAATATCCAGAGACATGGCCCCCCTCAGCAACAACACACAAAGCGGGGGATAACCTGGCTACCTCTTGTGCTTCATAACCCCCTCCCCCATGGACTGATCCACTATGCCCACCGAGGAGGGCCCCCAGTGGGTTGGGGACTGGGAGGAGGGAAATGGGAGTACCATCTTAAGATTTGCTCATACAATTCATCTAATTAAGGATAATAAAGATATCAAGAATAAAAAAAAAAAACAGTGTCTGCTTCCATAATATGGGAAGGACAGCAAAAAGTCTCCCAAGTCCAGGCAGACATGCATCTCCTCTGTCTCTATGTCAATTTTTGTGCCTTGGAAGGCTTGGGAAAGAAGGGGGGAGAAAGAGGTCTGGCCAGATGGCAGGGTAATAAATGACTCTGATTTAATAATTTGTTGCTCTCCTTTTAATTAAAAGGCTTTTCCCTAAATGACTTGCAGATCACACAAACAGCACACGCTGGTTAGGTGAGGACTGGGGACCCAGGGAAATCTAGACAGAGATGAGGAGTTGGATAAAGAGGGGCCAGATGGTCAGAAGATGCCCACCCTACATGTACCACAGTGGGCCTGGCTTCAGGGGCTCTTTCCTCTATATGTCTGAGTTGAATTCAATCCAATGACAGAGCCTTGGGGAACAGGTCCTTCTCTGGAGCCTGAGTTTGTCTGGAAGCTGATTTGACCCCTGGGCTTTTTCATTTCTGAGATTAAGGTATCATCTTCATTTTATCTAATACATGGCTTTGCACTCAGTTTCCCTAAATCCCCATCTGGACTTTGCACATGTTAATGTAACTTAGACACTTGTCATATGAGACAGTGGTGGGAGACGGGGTAAGGAACAATTGTTCCAAGCATTGTACTGTCAGTGTCTACAGGTGCAACCAAATGGCACTATTTGATAAGCTCCCTATTTCTTCTGAACGACTGCAATTTATCAGCTCCTGTGACTAAAATCTGCCTTTCAGAAATGATCATACTGAGGCATATTTTCAGTCTCAGATGTAATTAGGACCGTTATTGATAAAGTGCTAGGTAAAGATTTCGACTTGGACGTGATTCCTGAGGGATTGCTTATGTGAATATGGATGCTGGTTTTCTGTCTTTTGCTGCAGCTGAGAGCTACACCAAGATGCTGAATTCCATCACAGCACAAGAATACCACACCAAGGAAATGACAACTCCTCTTCACTTGTTCAGGCTTGTTGAAAGGATCCCAAAGATCAGAGGAAAACATCCTGCCAATCTACCAATCTCTGACAGATAATAAGATCTCAGGCTGGGGTGTGTAGCTCAGGGGTAGTGTTTGCCTATGACATATGATCAATATAATACGCCGGGGATATATATGCCCCAGGTTCCCTCCCTAGTACCACAAAATTATATCAATAGTAATAAAATGTTTAAAAAATGATTCCACTTAATTAACCGAGCTTTCCTCAGTATATGTACTTCTAAATAATTGAATCATAATCACCACCACCATCCTCCATATCATTTGGGGGGTGTCAAATTCTTTTTTTCAAAGGCAAGTTCACATCCCACTTCATCCTCTTAACTTCCTATTTTTAATTTTTTTATTTTTTTTTTCTGTTTTTTTTTTTATTTGCAAGGGGAGAAAGAGAGAAGGGGAAGGGAGAGATAGAGACTAAGCATGCCAGGGCCTCTTGCCACTGTAAATGAACTCCAGATGCGTGTGCCATTTTGTGGCTTTATGTGGGTACTGGGGAACTGAACTCAGGCCATCAGGCTTTGCAAGCAAGCACTTTAACCACTGAGCCACCTCTCTGGCCCCAACCTCCATGTTCTGTATGCTTCTGCCATCAGAGCTTATCACTAAAATCCCATAGCAACTTATCTTTCATTCCTTTTATACTGAATTTTTGCTTTGTTTTGATACTTTTTTGTTTTGTTCCATCCTCAAACTTATGTAGCTGAGGCTTGCTTTAAACTCCTGTTCCTCCTGCCTCTCCTCGCCCCCTCCTCCAAGTGCTGGGGTTACAGGCTTGTAACACCATGCCTGGCTCTTGCATTTATGAAATGTCTTCTGTCTTCCTCTAGTATGAGCATCTTGAATCGACCTTTTTCTTTTTGCTGCTTGTTTTCCACCCACAGGAACAGTATTCTGCTCATGAATAGTAAGGACTGAATTCCAGAGGCTTCTTACCCCATGTAATACATCCCTGTACTATTATGTAATCCATGCCACACATTTTCATTGCTATACCTTTGTAGCACAATAGAATTACAACATAAATTTTTGATTACTTGTTATATATCCCAGGAATTGGGTAAAAAGTGCTTTCCATTATTTCATTTAATCCTAAAAAGAAGTCTATGGGATTATTACAATTATGTCTTAGGTTATAAGTGGGAAGACAAAATATGCAGAGCTCAAGTTACTTCAAGGCTAATCTAAAGAGAAAGGTGCAGAGCAGTGTGCTCAGTCTGCTGTCATTGGTATAAGAAGAAAGCAGGGCTGGGTGTGGTGGTGTACATCTGCAATCCCAGCACCACGCTGCCCCTGGAGTGAAGGAGAAAGGAGGGCCAGGATGGTGGGACCCATCTGCAGTCCCAGCACTGGGCAACTCAGGCACAGGATCAAGAGTTTGAGGGCTGTCTGGACCACAAAGAATGGTACACATTAGCCCGGGCTATATACTGTAGGAACTGTGTCTTTACAAAAGGGGGTGGGCTGGGAAGATGGCTCAGAGGATACAGGCACTTGCTTGCAAAGCCTGCAGGCTTCAGTTCTATTCCCAAGCCATTCAGGTGAACTGCGTACAAAAAGTGGTGCAAACATCTGGTGTTCCTTTGCAGTGGCAAGAGGCCCTGGCTCCTGGCCTTACATACACATACATGCAAATAAATGAATACACAAACTTTTAAAGAGAGAGAAAAATATGTTTTTATTTAAATATGCATAAAATACAATCTGGAACATATTCAAGAAATAGATGATATAGTTGCTTTTGTTAAGGGATGGTGCCTGGAAAGTCTGGATAGAACAGGACAGAATCAAGTTTTGGAGGCACTAAAACTCATACAACTACAACTAGGGGACACTTTTAAAAATAAACACCAAAATATGAATACAAAATTAGGTACAAGACCTTAAACCAAGGATTTGCAACTGTGCATCTCTGAAGCTGCAGGTTTAGAATGGCTTCATGTTACAAACCTGCCCAGCAGGAAGACCTCTGCCTGATATAGTTCTGTGTGTGGATGGAGTTTGAAACAGGTAAATGTATTTCCCTATTCAAAAAAAGATACATTTAAGTTTAATATGCTTAAAGAGTGTTTCTCTAACTAAAAATAACCTTTTATCTTCAAAAGAAAGTAACTAAGACCTTTCACTTGTAGAGACAGACAGGCTTATGACAAATTAGAGAAGGTACCCAGAATTGCCCATTTAAATGGAAGCATGGTATGGGGAGGGGGGATTTACTTCCATACCCCAGAAGTAGAGAATTGTGCTAGAAGTATAAAATGGATACTTACACGTCTACATATCACTTGCTATTAAGAAAGAACCTGCTCTGTCGGAAGCTTACAAGAGAAAAATAGAATAACAGTTCAAATAATATTGGACTGATTGCTAATATGAAGCTGATTCCTGGAAGCCAGTGGGATGGACTAAGGAGGTGAGCCGACGGGATGCTAATGCTCTTTCCCAAATGGAGCTGATGGCCGTGGTTTTCTATTATTGCATCCAGGAGTAGGAGGTCCCTTCCTGTAAGCTACCTAGAAAGCATTCTACTCTTAACTGCTCTATTAGGATAATTTACATTCATGATGAATGAATGGTTCTTCTCCCCGCTTTAGTCCGAGAGTGGCTCCATCAAGTGCAGATGGGAACAATTCCACTTGCCACAGAAAGGCAGCATTGTGTCCTCACCACCTTGATGTCTGAGCCTGAAGCTTGTCTCCTGCAGGAGTCTCACAGTCACCAGGAGCATAAAACAGTTAGCAATGTCCTCCACAGAACTTCCTCCATGGGCGGAACAACTCTGAACTTGCAGAGTGTAAAGTGGTCACTAAAAAGAATCTTCCAATAGGAAGAAATGTGAAATGTTGAAATAAGGGAGAGAAGGACTCGCCTTTCCCTCAGGTCCACAGAACCCCCACATTTTGGTGCTTATTTGGATGCTGTCTGAGCTACAGAAGGGACAGGACACAGACCCCAAGTTTCCTAACATTGCTCCTGCTCTCAAAACTTTTCAATAAGTGAAGGGCCTTTGGCTTGTTTGTATCTAGTATTTCAGTGAGGGTTGGGTCCTTCTCTGTCAGTAGAAGTCCACTCAGCTGAAAGGAGAAGGCAGTCGGTGATCACAGAAAGGCCAGGGCCATCCCTGGGAAAGGCTAAGTGTTTCACTTTTATTTCTATTAAGAATTGAACCCAAAGCTGGGTGTGGTGGGGCACGCCTTTAATCCCAGCACTCGGGAGGCAGAGGTAGGAGGACTGCCGTGAGTTCAAGGCCACCCTGAGACTACATAGTGAGTTCCAGGTCAGCCTGGACTAGAACGAGACCCTACCTCTAAAAAAAAAAAAAAACAAAAAACAAAAAAAAAAAGAATTGAACCCAAAACTAGGAGCAAGTAAACACATGCAGCAAAATATTCAAAAGAAGGTATTATAAATATGCTATGTTCTCACCACACATAGGGTCAAGGAGCAGGACAAAATAGAGAACAACAGAAAGTAAAGAAGTGGGGATTGGGGAGAAGCTCAGTGGTCAGAGGTGCTGCTCTGCAAGCCTCTAGACCAGAGTTTGGCTCGCTAGCACCCACATCAAGCTGGACACAATGAGGCACGTGTGTCTGCAATTCCAGTGTGTCTATGGTAATGGGAGGTGCAGTCAGGAGACTCCCAAGGATTGAAGGCCAGCTAGTCTGGTCTTCTCAGTGGGAAAATACCCTGTTTCAAATAAGGTGGAAGGAAGTACCAACACCTGAAGGTTGTCTTCTAACCTCCCCATGCTGTGGCACACAAGTGCCCCCCCACAATAACACACACACAAAATATTATACACACACTAAATAATAAAAAAATTTAAACGTATCAAAAAGTAAATAAATGTAATAAAAAAAGAGAAATACCTAAGAAGAGTCATAGTATAAACATAGAGAACCAAAAAGAGCAAGGGCATGGTAGCTCAAATCTTTAATCCCATTACTTGGGAGGGGGAAGTAGGATGATCTCTGTGAGTTCAAGGCCAGTCTGGAGCTACGATGTGAGTTCCAGGTCAGCCTGGGCTAGATAAGAGTGAGGCCCTACCTCCAAAAAAATAACCCAAAAATTAAAAATCATATGAGAGAGAGAGAGAGAGAGAGAGAGAGAGAGAGAGAGAGAGAGAGAGAGAGAGAGAGAGAGAGAGAGACCAGAGTGACAGAAGGCTAGAGGGACACAGGCCAGATTTCATGAAATTTTATCTGCCCCCTTGTGGTCTTCAAGGATATTGCAATTAGCCAATGACCTAATGTAAAAATTTCACTTTTGTAGATACAACCAGAATAGCATCATTTAAACAATTTCTCATAGGAATAATGAATAAAACCCTATCAAATTCTGGTGGATCATTCTGTATTGGATCCCCAGAGCAGCAGTAGGAACTGGGGCATCTGAGATCTAATTTAGACTCCAGTGTTACCTATATCCTTCCACATGCTGCTTGGCTCCATTTTGCCTTTATTCCCCAAAACCACAATTTTTCTAATTCATATTCCTGTAAAAAAGTTTCTTACTATCATAAACTTTTCATAAGAAAGTTTAGTGCACTACTAAATGCTTTCAGTCAATGTCACATCCACTCCAATGGGAAGGGCTATGGTATGTGCTATTTGTTTGAGCTGTCTGAGATGGAGTTAGTACTTGAGTTTTCAGTGGCTAGAGGTCCTGGCACACCTACTCTCTCTCTGTTCTCTTATTCTCTCTCTCTCTCTCTCTCTCTCTCTCTCTCTCTGTCTTTCTCTTGTGGGCTACCTGCCTCTCACCATATAATACTATGTTGCCTTGGAAATCTGCCAGCCAGAAGGTATCACTAGACATAGTCCCTTGAACCTGCACCAAAACTGTCAGCCCAAATAAGCCTCTTCCCTTGATAACTTCTCTTTATACCAGTCTGTGGTATTGTGTTATTAGCAACAGGAAACAGAGTAAGAATTCATCCAGGCTTCCAATCTGACCATCTAGCCCTGTCTCTACCACTTCTTCCCTGGACTCGATGGCTTCCTGTGGAAGTCTTCCTGTGGGCATTTGACTCCCTGCAGGGCTTTCTCCACTCTGCAGCAAGAGCAATCTTCAGCAGACACGATGGCTTACTTCAACCTGCCAGAGACCTCTCCATGGATTCCCACTGTTCTCAAAACAAAAACCAGATGTCAATTTATGGCCTAAAGGGTCTAGAAATCTCCATCTTATTTTCCTCTGCCATCTCCCTGGTGCCTCTTTTCCTCTCACAGCCCCGCCAACCATGCCAGTCTCCTTGCAGCTTCTCACAAGTGCCCAGCTCCTGCTTGCCTACTGCAGTGGGCCTGTGCTATGGAATGCTGTCTTCTGAGCAGAGCATGGCCACTGTCCTCTTCATCTGGGCCACTGTGTTACTCACAAGAGACCTTCACAAGATGGGGCTTGTTGATATTCCCTCATAGAAGCAGGGGGTGGGAAAGATTGAAAGGTCATTAACCCTCATCTGAGATTGTACCCCCCCCATATCTAATCTGCCTCAGCTGCATGTATGTAGCTTTGGGGAGGAGGTGTCACTCATGCTAGGAACTCTGGTGAGGCTGCTGTCTTGGGGTCTCTCATGCTCCTATAAATAACCCCCTCACCCATGCTCTTGCAGGTAAGCCCGATCAACTCACTGGTTTACCAAGATGGATGGAATAATTTCTTTGGTGTGATGTTGGCACCCTATCCGGGACAAAGAGGCGTTTGTCTCCCCAGGAAAAGTGACACGACAGCCTGATTTTGCTTCTGAGATTGCATGGCTGGCTGCCTGCTCTCTTCCTGCAGGTCTGGTTCAATGCCACCCTTGCTGTCTCCTCTGACCTAGTCCCTTCATCAGCCTCTGCTTGGACCTCCCATCATTTCTCCCGTAGTTTACTTGTTTCCTAGCTCTATATTCTGTCTCCCCAACTAGACCGATATTAGCTCTCTGAAGAGGGGTGACATCCTGGGGCTCTTACTCAGCCCTAGTGTCTTTGCTCACTAGGCAGCCCATGTTAGGTGCTTGAATTTTCCCTAAGTGAATGTATGAATGGATGAAAAAAAAGAGAGAAACTTGCAGTTTTGGAGGAACAGAAAAAGTGATATTTTACAAGTTGAAGAAAAATCAGAGCAGGGTGTCGAGGGGGACGCTTTTGGCAAAGGATAGACCAAGTTGTCTCTGCAGAAAATGTGCCAGATTTGAGAAGGAGGCTTGTGAAGTAATGCAGCCTGGAAGCCCAAACAGCCAGAGAAACGGAGACACTTGGAATAGAGTCACACTAGTCCCTGAAAGCACACTGCGGAAATCCTACCGCAGGTACTGATAGGACACTGCATTTAGGGCTTGGGGAAGGGGCCTGGGGGAGGCAGGAACTACTCAGCCTCAAAGCAATTAAGTCCATCAGAACGGAACAACTGCTAAGGAAGGTGAATTTCTTGCCTTATAAACTTCACATCGCTCCTCTGTGCTTTGGATATGCAAATGCCTTTGACTAGCAGCTCCCCAAAAGGAACTGTAACTGCAGCCACCCAAAGCCTTGTACCTGCTGCAAAGCTGATCACTGCGCTCTAGGGGTAATTAACCTGAGTGGTAGCATGCCCTTGAGGTGGCTGTGAAAAGTCCTCTCCAAAGGCTGTCAGCTCTGTTCTAGGGCGTCAGCAAATGAGGGAGAGGGAAGCCCAGCACTTACATCACCAGCGGCAGGCTCCCAAGGGAGACGTTAATCTGGTTTAGGTGTCCAGACGCAGGCCATTAGGCAAGGGCAGGCATGCAGTAACCATTTGTACATCTAATTAAGGCCTAGAAAGAGCCCTGCTAAGACACAGAGGTTTCCCCTTCCCACTGCCGCTTGCTGGGCTGCTTTAATCAAGCCTAGCTGACATGGCTGGGCTTTTGTCTTTACCTCCGCAGAAAGGAGC
Source organism: Zapus hudsonius (assembly GCA_004024765.1). NCBI lineage: Eukaryota > Metazoa > Chordata > Mammalia > Rodentia > Dipodidae > Zapus > Zapus hudsonius. The sequence continues at coordinate 6,752 of PVHP010020299.1, read as the reverse complement.
TTCATGCCCTCTAAGGAACCTTCTGAGAGTCACTTTATGGGTCAAGAACAGAAAACAAGAGTCTCTGGAAATGTATTAGTAATACACCTGCACACTTTGAGGCTCCCCAGAGCACATGAGGTGGAAAATGAAGAATTATAGACAGAAAAGAATATGTGTTAGAGACAGTGTTCGTCCTTGAGGAACCCAAAGTCTAAGATCACCCAGCAATGATGTGGAACCCTGAGGAACTGACCTGGATTGAACTTCAGAATGACAAATTCATACCTTTGGGATCCTATTACAATCATTTCTACTTTGTGCCTATTTTCTGTAGGAAACTTTCCGCTATTCAATGAGAGGAGGAGAGGGAAGGGAAGGAACTAACCCGAGATGTAGGAGTTGGTGATCTTTGGATGTAAGCAACAGACTACCTTTGGGGGATTAGAGATAGCTTACTCAGTAAAGGGCCTTGCAAGGGTCAAGATAACGCAGAAACACCTCAGAGTGATCCTCTGACCTCCGTGTGCATCCCATGTCCACACACGCACACGTGCACACACACACACACACACAATTTTTTAAAAATCAATATATCCATCTATCTGAACCACCTGTTTACCAATGTCCATTTGTTCACTGCTCAGCTGTCTTGAGACAGTAGGAGTGGGCTGCTTTTATGGTTCTAGATAAAACGCAGAACACTCAGTTAAACTTGAACTTCAAATGAACAGTGAAATTTTTTTTTAGCACAGATTTGTCCCATGTGAAATGTGGGACACTTGTCATTTCTAGCTATTTGTCATACCCATAATCCAAATATTGCTGCGCTAAGTTAGAATACTACGACATTTGATTTCTCTCTGGTTTTCCTTGCAACAGTTCAGGTCACATTTGTATAGACTGAACATTATTGAATTTTATTGAGTGTGGTGCACCTGAGCCCATGCACGTGGAGACCAGAGGTTGACATTGAGGCTCTTCTTGACCCTCATCACTTGAGACAGGGTCTCCCACTGAATCCAGAGTTCACCGATTCCACTAGATAAGCTAGCTGGCAAACTCCAGGGATCCTCCTGCCTCTACCTCCTCTGCACTGGGATAGCAGGCTTCTGCCACCATGCCTTACTTTTATGTGGATTCCAGGGATCTGTAATCAGCTCTTGAAGCTTGCACAGCAAGCTCTTTACAGAGCCGTCTCCCAAAGCCTGGATTTTTTGTTTCCGAGGTAGGGTCTTGCTCTAGCCCAGGCTGACCTGGAATTCACTATGTAGTCTCAGGGTGGCCTGGAACTCAGCCATCCTACCTCGACCTCCCAAGGGCAGGGATTAAAGGTGCGCACCACTATGCCCAGCCTGCCCTGGATTTTTTTTTAAAGAGAGAAAAACAACTTTTTTATTTTATCAAACAATGATATTTATAGCCAATAAAACTTTACTCATGAAAAGCCAGTTAAGTTCACTTTCTGAAGATGATTTTGAGATGAAATTCTTATTTCAACTCCCTATTCTTGGAATTTTAGGATGTTAGAGCTCGAAAGGTGATTGCATCTTTTACTTCAATTCGATTTACCAAATTGGGATTTCTGAGAGAAAAATCCATGAATTTATAGGAACCTTGGGATCCAAGATTAGGATCTACTGATCTGTATGCTCTCGATATTATTTTATGGGGGACAACAGAGGCCAGGAGAGAGAAGTGACGGTCAAGTGTGAATTGGTGACAGGCATGACTGTTGAGGATAGGAAGGGCAGGACAGGTGTTCATTAATTGGTAGCTAGTCACACTATGCAGCAGGAACCTGGTTTGTTGGGGGGGGGAGGATTAGAAAAGCCAAAGATCTAAGTTTGACCTCAAAGAGTAACAACAGCTCTTGTTCTCAGATTTCACAGCTCACTAAACATTTCCCCCCTTATTATTTTCGTTCCAACTCTCACAAGGAGAGATAACACGGTGGTTTTTGTTGTTTTCTGTCTTTACAAATAAGAATAAGAAAACGAAGGCACAGACATATAGAGGAAAGATCATGTGAGGAGACATATAAGAAAAAAATAAAAAGAAAGAAAATGAGGCCACAGTGGCTATGTTGACAGAGGAAGAGCTGAGATTCACTTCCTGCTGCTGAGATCACTTAATCCCAGAAGACCAGCCAATGGCCAGTCATTTTAAAGGCCATCTATTCGTTCATGTCCCACAGGCTTTAGGGTTATTGCAAGAAAAGTCAAACAATGCACAAAATATAGTTCAAATGTTGAAACGTGGACCCCACCCTACTCTACTTCACAAACAGCTTGGTGAACTTTTGGGTTTCCCTGTAAGGGAAGATTTCATTTCTTTCTCTTTTATTATTATTTTTATTTATTTGCAAGGGAGACAAGGAGAAAAGAGAGAGACAGAGAACAGGTGCACCAAGGTCTCCAGGCCCTGCAAACAAACTCCAGATGCATGCACCACTTTGTGCATCTGGCTTTATGTGGCTACTGGGGAACTGAACCTGAGTCCTTAGGCTTTGCAGGCAAGCGCCCTAACCACTGTACCATCTCTCCTGCCTGAAGATTTTTCTTTCTCCTCTCTCTCCCTCTTTCCTCCCTTCCCCCTTCCTGCACCTCCTATTAAACCACACACACATCACTGTACCTCCTTTTCCTTAATGTCTTTGTTATTTTTCCAACTTCTTATGTAAAGATCTACTTCTCTGTAAATGAGCCATGCCTGAAAACAGAATTATAGCAATGTTCAAAGGCACACCAATGATAAAAGAATATTATATTTACTTCCACTGTATGGAAGAGTTGGTTGCAGAGGGCAGAGTGTTGGTACTCAGAAATGGAGTCGGCTTGAGGCAGGATAGAGAGGCAAAAAATTATGAAGGCATAGGAAGGGGAAGGAGTGCTCCACCCCTGGAGACTCAGGCCAGGTGAGAAGCAAGAATTCCAGCACAATCACTTCTGCTAGTGAAGGAGGCTCAGGAGAAAGCTAGCTTCTTTTAGGCAGTTTCAGTTAGGAACAAAAACCCAAAAAGCAAACCAGAAGACTACTCCACCTTGGCAAGTATGGAACTCAGGTCTGATGGAGACTCATCTACAGCAGATGTAGCGCCCCCTGCTGCCCAGGCTAGCACACTACCTAGGTGGGGTGGCCCTGGAGCCCGCCCTTCAAATCTACAAACCAATAGGATCTTCCCCTTACATACCTGAATCTGACAAAAGAATCCATTTTCAGTTGACATTAAAGGCTCGTCTGTTTCCATCTCGCTCTGCCCTGTGATATCTGGCTGGATACACGAGTCTGCTTTCCTCCCCATCCCACACCCCGAGCCTGCTGGGTGAGGGGGAGAACAGAGTCTGTTTCTTGGCTTAGGTAATTTTTCTGCTTGCCTCTACTTTACAATTTGAGGTAACTTTTCACTTTAATTACATGTATGACTTTCCCCCGATCTCTGGATCTAGCACATGGGTATCTCCTCTACACTCTGGGCTTGTTACCTGCATAATTTCTCGAAACTGAACTTCTCTTCATTTCTCATCTGGACTTCGTGGTCTCTGCTCTGATATTTTTCCTCTGCTGCTCTTCCTTAAGCCACCACTATCTGTTTCTTCCACAGGGAAGCTCAGGGCGGATGTTGTCTTCTAAATCTCCATACTTAGGCGTGTCTTCCAAATCTACATACTCAGGTCTTAGCTCCCATGTGCTGATGGCTCTGCTCAAGCCTCTTTCCGTAAAGACCTCCATTTCTATTAAGCGAGCCTCAACAATGTTGTACCTTACACAAGTGCGTGTTTCCTTTTTGCCATGATCTTTCCCTCTCCTCTAGCCTGCCTAGATCCCAATTTCCCTTAAACGAACCCCACAATTTGTGATTTCTCTGTAAATAAACTCAATAATTCATAACTTATTCTTCTTGAGTCTGTTTTTATCAATTCTTTGTTTAAAATAGGATAGGACCCAAAATTGGGGTTCATAAACTTTGGGGCTCCTCTGCGGGGGCAATGAGAAAACACACACACACACAAACACACACACTCTGCTTATGGGTGGAAGAATGCGCGTTCTCTCTTTATTGCTCTCCCTTATTGCTCTCTCTTATTGCTCTCTTCCCATAAATGAAACCAGAATATATAGAGCTGCTTGCCAATCAGGGCGCTATTGGTCAGTCTATGATAAGAACCTGTCGGACATGATGTGCAAATAGCCGATCAGGACTACCTCCTGAAATCTAGTAAGCCAAGCCCCTCTTGGCAAGCTGTCAGGTGCCGTCCTGAGATTAAGCCAGGGTGTGCCTCCATGAGCCCCCAAAGGCTTTCACCCCTGACAAAGTCCTGCATCAATAGGAATGTTCAGACACAGAGATAACATTCCTTTCATATATAGAAATTTTAAATTTAATTATTTTAATGTTAAAATAGCAGTGAACCAGACTGAAGGCCTGAATGTATAGGACTTTGGCTAAGGCTTCATCCCTTTTCCCAGATTATTTTCTCTATATCTTAAACTAGACTTAACTTTGTGGTAAAGCTGCCCTGCCTTCCAGCATCCCTGGGATCTAGACAACCCTGTCAGGTGCCCCTCAGGAACCACCCTGATGGCTCACTTGGGTTCCTTAGTAACCTTTTGCAGATAATAGCATTAGAAACCCACTCACATGATATATATGATTATTGTAGAGGCAAGAAAGCAGGACTCTTTCTGGAGTGCATCTCATTCCCTTAAGTATCATGCTTAAATTATGTATTTAAATTTCTTTAATAAACCCCTACATATCCTGGAATTTTTTTCTGGGTCAAAGCCTAGGATCTGATTTGAGGTCCCTAAAAGATTGAGGTAACTTCTCAGCTGCTGCTGTGTCCCTGCTCCTCATGTGCTGTGGTAGGACTCAGGATAACAAACTACCTGAATATGACCTTGAGAAAATTATGGACCAGTCCTGGCTCAGAGTTCCCATCTATCAAATGGGGGATAAGAGTTGTGTTCTATGGGCTCAATGGTTAAGGCGCTTGCCTGCACTGCCTAACACCCTGGGTTCGATTCCCCAGGAGACCTGTAAAGCCAGATGTGCCAAATGGCTCACGCATCTGGAGTTCATCTGCAGTGGCTGGAGGCCCTGGTGCGCCCATTCTCTCTGTGTGTCTGCTCTTTCTCTGTGTGCCTCTCTCAAATAAATAAATAAATAAACAAACAAACAAACAAACAAACAAACACATTAAAACAAAACATTTTCAAAAGAGCTACCAAATCAATCTGGATATCTGGGCTGCCCATAGGAGGCAGGTCCAACACGAAACCTCCACTTTCAGAGCCCTCACGTGACAGAGCGCGTAACTACACCTGCCGGGAAAAACAGCATCTTCACCTCCCAGGATGCACCACCTCCGTCCCGCCTCCGACATGGCGCCTCTTCGAATTCTCGCCAGGCTCCTCCCTAAAACTACAAATCCCAGGAGGCTTTGCAGAGACGGCTCCCAATATGACGCGAAACTGCGGCCGCATTGGCCACTGGGAAATGTAGTTTCTCAGTGACGGATCCCTCCGGGCCGGGCCGCTGCGATAAGGAGCGGAACTGGCCGCGTCCGAATTTCAGTTCCTTTAACGGTCCAGCCGAAGGCTACGCTGTCTGGGGAGGGGGAGGGGTCGCGCCTGTGAGTGGGGTCCGCAGGGAAGGCCTCACGGGCCTCGGCAGGTGAGAGGCCTGGGAGCCGGCGGCGGAGGCAGACGAGACCAACTGCCAGCCTGGAGAGGGGGCGGCGGGGGGGGGAGAATCCAAGTGGAAGCTGCGGGGGGCGCGGGCGAGGACCCCAGCCCTGCAGGCAGGAGAGGGCTCGGCGACCCGGGGGACTTCTCTCCTTGGCCTCCCCTCCAGGCAGCTCACCTCCCAGTGTAGGTATGTCGGGGTGCCCCTGAGGGACCCCTGGCAGGGAAGGAGGTGACCCCACCAGCCCCTCCCAGGGGCCTGACGTGGAGGGTCCCCCACGTTGTCTTCTAAGGATTACATGGCATGCATTTCATAAAGACTTAGCCACAGAAACTGGTGCCCCACCCCCTGGCCCTAGAATAGTGTAAAAATGGCCCATCATAGGAAAAAAAAGGGGGGGGGATTAAATCACATTGCAAAATAAATTTTATTGCTTTGTATTAATACCTATGTCCCCCAAGGAAGTGATGGAAAAATCTTAGAACTGTACTGTACTGTGGATTAACAGTGGTTATTTGTGCCCGGGGAGTTTCACCCCTTTTCTAACTTTTATGAAGCATCTGGATTGTACAATGAGCATTACCCCCTCCCTTACTTGTCCAAGATTCACTTGGCTGTTGCATTTTGCAAGTCAGGCACTAAGGCCAAATGCTCTGTGCTGCTCTGGGCCATGTGCAGATTGACACACCAGGAGTGAAATCGAAGGGAGAATTGAGTGTGCAGTCTGTGCAAGGCTAATGCTTTCTTTCTCCCCCTCTTCTTCCAGGCTGGAAACAAGCTATTTTAGAAACAGTCAGGCCATGGTATGTGGTTGGTCGGTCTATTTCTGTCTATTCTAGTTTAAAATGTCACCTTTCTCTTTTTTCAGGTGAATTTAGGTTATACCGTAGAACTGTTTTGGGATCTGATAACTTGGGGATGGGAAGGAGAGACTATTAGAGCTGAAAGAGCATTTTGGATTTGCTTTATACTTTTTCATCAGGATCACTGTTTTAGCATAGTCTCCTTGCTTCCCTGTGCCCAATTGTGGGGCATAGCCCTAGAGTTCAAGAAACTAATTCTTGGATTTGTTTGCCCAAGAGTG
>PVHP010020298.1:0-30832 GCA_004024765.1 Zapus hudsonius | reverse complement strand
ATATTCTCCCCCACCATGGCTCTTAAAATCTTTCCACCCCCTCTTCCACTCAGTTCCCTATGTCATAGACCATGAATTCTTTTTGCTCTGAAGCATGTCCACTCTGTCTTCCTGATGATCATGGACTGACGGCTGTGGAGACTTGGTAGCCAGGGCATATTATTTATCCATTTCCCTACTTGGCTCATAGCCTGTGGGTGTGAATGCTGGATTTTCTTATAGCCTGAGGTCACTCCTTTACACTGTAGATTTATGGTAATTTTCAGTGTCTAATTGGTCAACAGCTCAAATAACATGCAAAGTCAGGTATTGCTCAACTACCATCCCAGCACCTCTTAAACAGCCTGTTCTGTTCTGTGTTGATCTAGAAACCTAATCTTTTTCTTTTTTCACACTCTGTTCTCACCCATTAGCAAATTTGGACAGTTTGCACAGGAGGATTGGTGTGGAAGGAAGGGGCAGGCTGTCCTAGAAATGGATCACTAAGTTTGTGGACAAGGCCAGAACAAAGGTTCATTCTGGAGGCCCTGTTCTTTTCCTCCTTCCCTCCTCTCCATCCCTTCCTCCAGCATACTAGGCAAATGCTCTATTAGATCTGCAGTCCTGGAGGTTCTGTTTTCTTAATGGGACTGCAGGCCAGAGTTATAAACAAGGTCCATGACCTTTTAGAAAAGACACTTAGAGAAAGGGAAACACATGACTCCATAATTTTTTTGGCATGTAGTTTTTCGGTGTGCGTTCATGTAGGTATGTTTGTATATGTGTGGGTATCCATGTGTGCATGTGCTGGCGGAGACCAGAGGACAATTGGGACTTTCACTGACCTGGAACTCACCAATTAGACTATACTAGTTGGCCAGCAAGCCCTAGGAACCCACCTGTATTCACAAGCCCAGCTTTCTGGTGGCAAGTGCAAACTATCATACCCATGTATTTTATGAGGGTTGGAGGGCTTAAACACACGTTCTCATGCTTATAAGGCCAGTACTTTACTGATTGAACTCTCTCTCCAGCCCCAGATGACTCCATTTTGAAAAAAATAGAACTTTCTCTAAAGAGCAAATATCCCGTTGATTTATTCTTACATATAGTCAAGTATTGCTTAATGATGGGTATATGTTCTAAGAATGTGTCATCTGTCAGGTGGCTTTGTGATTGTGTTGACATACAAGTGTACTGACACAAGCTACATATCATATCTTGTGGGTTCTGGGCTATAAGCCTGCAGGGCACATTACTGTTTCAAATACTGCAGGCAGTTGTAACACAGTGGTATTTGCATATCTAAATCAGTGTAAGCATAGAGAAAGTGCAGTGAAATACTTAATGTGTGTTTTTCAGCTCCATTTTAATAATATAGGGCCACTGTTAAGTAGGCAGTCCATTGTAAAGGAAGTGTTATGTAGTCTATGACTAGACCACAAAGCAAAAACAAATTCCAAATGCAGGTTTAGTGGATCCCCATATGTGCATGCATGTGTGCACACACTTTTCCCTTCTCTCCTTTTCCCTTGTAGTCTGGGAGATGGTGAAGAGCAGGGAGGAGTAAGACTTGTTTCGAATAGGTCAGATGCCACCTGTGTTCCTCCTTTCCATGAAAGTGGGGGATTTGGGATGCTTTTCCGTGGCATAACTCGACATCCTGAGAAATTGTGGGTCTTGTGATAGATATTCCTGCCTGTTACAAGTGGGTACCTCTTTAATGTCATCCAGCAATCTGTCCCTCAAGGAACATAGGGAGGTGAGGAAGGGGCCAGCAGCACTTCAGAGAGGCATCCTATATGCTGACACTGCCATATGATACTTTCTTCAGAGATACTGCCACCATTGGTGAGACCACTGAGGAGCTTTATGGAACCCTCTTACTGAAAAACAAAGGTGATGTTGAAGTTACAAGGTTGACAAATTTTGGAACATTGAAGGAAGGAGAAAGTAAAACTATGGTGATCTCAATAGAGTAAGTATGCCTTTGAAGTTTTAGATAAAGTAGAATAAGCTTTGTGTGTATGTGTATGTGTGTTTACACGGGCGCATCTGGAGGTCTGAACAGAACCTTGGATGCCATTCCTAAGGTGCCATTTACTTCTTTTAAAACTTTTTATTGACAGCTTCCATAATTATAGACAATAAACCATGATAATTCTCTTCCCACCCCACGTTCTGCCTCTCAAATCCACCCTCTATCATATCCCCCCTCTCAGTCTCTTATTTTGATGTCATTCTCTTTTCCTCCTATTATGAAGGCCTTGTGTAAGTAGTGTCATACACTTCAAAGACATGAATGTCAAAGCCACTTTGTGTCTGGAAGATTGCATGGAAGCATTTTTACCCTTCCTTTGGCTCTTACATTCTTTCTGCCACCTCTTCCCCTTTGGTCCCTGAGCCTTGGAGGATGTGATAGAGATGTCTCAGTGCTGAACTGTCTCAGCACTATGGTGACTTTTGAGTCAACTCAAGGGTCACCACCATCTGAAAAGAGAAGCTTTTCTAACCAGAAGTGAGAATAGCATTAATACATGTCTATACACATTTTTAAAGTGCTTACAGGGCAGTTTGGTGGGCATAATGTATGCATTTAGCCAGATGGTAGTATATGTTACTCCCCTAGGGCTCGTGACCTCCCTTGCCATAGGTTTCAATACCACGCATGTATTCTCTCCCATGGAGCAGGCCTCCAGTCCATTTCTAAAGCTGTTAGTTTCCTTTATAAACAGACATGCCACCATCACACCAGTTGGCACATTTGGCCTGGCTGACCAATCCTAAGGCTTGCAAGGTCCACTGCTGATTACCACCATTGATGACTCTCTCTCCCATAGGGCTGCATGCAGCCATAGCTTTTACCAGGTTTCTGTCATCTGGTTAACAGGGAGGAGATTTCCAGCTCAGCTCCGGCTTGATTTCTCAGTGAACTTCAGCCAAAACATGTGGAGTCTTCAGCAATAGGGTCTTACCATCTAGTTCTGGTAGGCAACCAGCAGCCTTGGCAATGACCTGTAATGTTTGGGGGGGCCTCAGGAATCTCCCTGGCCAATACCTCACTGGAAGGTATCCTATCCCTGGCACTGAAATTTTTCTAGTAACAATTTATGGCTTCTGGGTGTGCCGTTATCCAAAGAAGTAGGTTTCCATATGGCTTATTCTACACCTCTTAAATTTTGATTAACCCCTCTCCCCCACATGGTCCAGCAGAAGGACACCTGAGTCTTCAGGCTCCAGGCCTTGGGTAAGGCCCCCTCATCACGGTGGTGAGGGGCTGGGGTTCTTTCCCACATGAACCTTTCCTTCTCATGATCTTTCCTTCTGCTTGTTTAGCTGACCAGCACAGATTTTGTTAAAACCTCTCCCACATGTTCTCTCCACACTAATGGCTAGAGATCTCTGTAACTTTCCATTTTCTATTGAATAAAATCTCCCACTATAAAAAAATTTGATTAACCCTCCTTCCACCCTTCCTTTACTCAATCTCTTCCCCTGGCCCACCTAGGTCATTGCACCCCAGGTAATCTGTTTATCTACTTACATATATATAATGCCCTCCCCTTAAGTTTCCATTCTCCTCCCTCCCTTTTAGCCCATTTCTAGCTTACTGGCCTCTACTACTGACTTTTACTCCAACTCACATACAAGTCTAAACATTTGTAGCTAGGATCCATATATGAGAGAAAACATGTGGTGTTTGGCTTTCTGGGCCTGGGTCACCTTACTTCGTTTAATCCTTTCCAGATCCATCCATTTCCCTAAAAATGTCATAATTTCATTTTTCTTTACCACTGAATAGTACTCCATTGTATAAATGTACCACACCTTCATTATCCATTCATCAGATGAGGGATATCCAGGCTGGTTCCATTTCCTATCTATTGAGAATAGAGCCGCAGTAAACATGGATGAACAAGTATCTCTAAGGTAGTGAGTAGAGTCCTTAGGATATATGCCAAGGAGTGGTATAGCTGGGTCATATGGTAAATCTATTTTCAGCTGTCTCACGATATCCTCTGTCAGATGTATGACTGGCAAAGATTTTCTCCCATTGAGTAGGTTGTCTCTTTGCTCTGTTCATAATGTCCTTTGCTGTACAAAAGCTTTTTAATTTCATGAGGTTCCAATGGTTGATTACTGGTTTTACTTCTTGAGCTACTGGGGTTACGTTCAGAAATTTGTTGCCTATGCCAATATGTTGAAGTGTTTTCCCTACTTTTCCTTCTAGCAGCTTTAGAATTTCAGGTCTGATATTCAGGTTTTTGATCCATTTGGACTTAATTCTTGTGCATGGAGAGAGAGAGAAGGATCTATTTTCATCCTTCTGTATATAGATATCCATTTTCCCCAGCACCGTTTGTTAAAGGGGCTGTCTTTTCTCCAATGAATATTTTTGGCATTTTTGTAAAAAAATCAAATGGCTGTAACTGCCTGAATTTACATAAAGGGCCTTTATTCTGTTTCATCGATCTACGTGTCTGTCTGTTCTTGTGCTAGTACTATGCTGTTTTGTTACCATGGCTCTGTAATATATCTTAAAATCAAGTATGGTGATACTGCCAGCCTTATTTTTGTTACTTAGATTGTTTTTGCCTATTCGAGGTTTTTTTGTGCTTCCAAATGAATTTTAGGATTTTTTTCTATTTCAGTGAAAAATGCTATTGAAATTTTGATGGAGATTGCATTAATTGTATATATTGCTTTTGGTAAGGTTGACATTTTCACAATATTGATTCTTCCAGTCCAAAAATACGGAATGTCTTTCCATTTCCTAGTGTCTTCTACAATTTTTTTTTTTTTAGTGTTTTAGAGTTTTCATTGTAGAGATCCTTTGCTTCCTTGGCTAGGTTTATTCCAAGCTTATTTATTGATTGATTGATTTTGAGGTAATGGTGAATGTGAGTGCTTCCCTGATTTTATTCTTGGCCTGTTTGCTGTTAGTATATATACAGGAAGGCTACTGCTTTCTGACTTTGTATCCTGCTATGTTGCTAAAAGTGTTTATCAGATCTAAGTTTGCTGGTCGAGTCTTTAGGGCCCTTATGTATAGAATCATATCATCTGTGAATAATGATATTTTGATCTCTTCCTCTCCAAATTGTACCCCTTTTATTTGTGTCTCTTGCCTTATTGCTACAGCTAAGACTTCCAGTACTACATTAAATAAAAGTGGGGACAGTGGACACCCTTGTCTTGTTCGTGATTTTATTGGAAATGCATCAAGTTTTTTTCTCCACTTAGAATAATGTTGGCTGTAGTTTTGTCCTAAATGACCTTTATTATGTTGAGATACATTCCTTCTATTCCCAATTTTAGGACTTTTACCCTGAAGGAATATTGGATTTTTCCAAATGCCTTTTCTGCATCTATTGAGATGATCATGTGATTTTTGTCCATTTATACAGTGTATTACATTTATTGGTTTGCATATGTTGAAACATCTTTGTATCTCTGGGATAAAACCTGCCTGATCAGGGTGAATGATACTTTTGATGTATTCTTGTATTCTCTTTGCCAATATTTTGTTGAGAATGTTTGCATCTATGTTCATGAGGGAGATTGGTGTGTAATTTTCTTTTCTTTCTTTTTTTTTTTTTTTTGTTCTCCTGTTGTCTGATTTTGGTATCAGGGTAATGCTGGCTTCCTAGAAGGAGTTTGGTCATATTTTTTTTTCTTTTTTATGAGAAGTTTGAGAAGCATTGGTTTTAGTTCTTCCATAAAGGTCCAGTAGAATTCACCTGTGAATCCATCTGGGCCTGGACTTTTTTTTTCTTTATTGTCCATAATGAGTTACATTGTTTTTAGTGGGCCAACCATGAGTTGTTATAAAAATATGGAACGCTTCACGAATTTGCGTGTCATCCTTGCGCAGGGGCCATGCTAATCTTCTCTGTATCGTTCCAATTTTAGTATATGTGCTGCCGAAGCGAGCACTTGGACTTTTTTTTAGTTGGGAGAGTTTTTATAATTGCTTTAATCTCAATGCTTGTTATGGGTCTGTTTATATGGTTTATTTCATCTTGATTTAATTTTGGTGGTCATATATATATCTAGAAAATCATCCATTTCTTTCAGATTTTCAAACTTAGTAGAGTATATGTCCTTAAAGTGTGTCCTCATGATTTTCTGAATTTCATTTGTATCTGTTGTAATGGTGATGTGTCATCTCAGTTTTATTGATTTGTACCTCTTTTCTCTTTTGGTCAGATTTGCTGAGGGTTTATCAATCTTGTTTATCTTTTCAAAGAACTAACTATTCATTTCACTGATTCTTTGATTTTTTTTGTTTCTATTTTATTAATATCCACCCTCATTTTTATTACTTCTTCCTATCTACTGATTTGGTTTGCCTTATTCTTCTTTTTCCAAGGCCTTAAGGTAAAACATTGTTTACTTGTGACCTTTCTAGTTTGTTTCTAAAACAGACACCTGTAGCTATGAATTTCCCTCTTAGGACTGCCTTCATTGAGTCCCCTAGGTTTTGGTATGTTGTGTTTTTTTTTAAAATCACTTGATTCTATGAATTTTTTTATTTTCTTCTTGATTTCTTCAATGACCCATTCATCATTCAGTAGCATACTGTTTAGTTTCCATGATTTTGTGTATGGTCTATAGTTTTTCTTGCTATTGATTTGTAGTTTAATTCTATTGTGATCATATAGAGTATAAGGAATTATTTCAATTTTCCTGTATTTGTTGAGATTTGCTTTGTGTCCTAATATATGGTGTATTTTAGAGAATGTCCCATGTGCTGCTGAAAAGAATGTGCATTCTGTAGTATCTGGATGAAATGTTCTGAAGATGTCTATTAGGTTCATTTGTTCTATGTTATTTAATCCAGATGCTTCTCTTGTTTATTTTCTTTGCTGGATATCCTGTCAGTTGGTGAGAGTGGGGAGTAGATGTCTCCCACTACAGTTATACTTGGTGTTATCTGTGACCTTAATTTTAGTAGTGTCTGTTTAATGATATTGGGAACACCCATGTTTGGCACATGTATGTTTAGAATTGTAATGTCCTCCTGTTGAATTTTTAAAATCAGTGTATAGTGATATTCTTTATCTTTCCTAACTAATGTTTTGAAGTCTATCCTGTCTGATACTAGGATAGCAACACCTGCTTGTTTCCTAGGCCCACTTGCTTAAAATAACATCCTTTCACTCTAAGGAAGTGTCTGTGATGAGGTATGTTTCTTGGAGGCAACAAACAGAAGGATATGCCTTTTAATTCAGGCTATAAGTCTGTGTCTATTGGTCAGGGCATTGATGTTAAGACTTATTATTCAAAGGTGTGTATTCTTGCCATTTTTTGCTTTCGTTTTTTGTTTTAGTTTTTTACTCTCATATATTGCCTATTACTTGAATATGGCTTGTTTTTTTCCTGTATGTGCTTTTCTTTCTCTTCAGTCTAAAGGATCCTTGCAAGTATTTTCTATAGAGCTAGCTTTGTGGTTATACATTCCTTTAGCCTTTTCTGTTGTTGTTATGGAAAGTCATTATTTCTCTTTCAATTATGATGGGTAGCCTGGCTAGATATAGTGATCTTGGCTGACACTTGGATTTGCTTGCTATGCAAATAGTCTAGCAGGCTGGGTGGAACAAAATGCAGGTGAATTCTAATATCCACCCAGGCAATATATACACATAAACAAGACTAGCAAAGAGTATAGTATGCAAGAGTGGATATTAAAACCAACAGGTAATCTTAACAAAGCCAAGGTCCCCAAGGGTGTGTTTTCATTCACATTCTTAATCATGTCAACTGGGAGGCTGATATTTGTGGTCTGTAATGGGTTCCAGGTCACTCTGGGCCCAAGTGAGACTCTGCCCCCAAGAAAGAGAAGAAAAAGGCACTGTAAATCAAGAAATATCCAAAGCGACAAAGGTTAACTCATAACACAGCTTATTGAAGCATGGCAAATCCAACCAAAAGTACATCAAGCAAGTCTAACACATAACCTGCCCTGACATGGAAGGTTCGATTAGCACTTCCAGTGAAGGCCTATATACCTGGCTTTGGGGTAGGTATTATCCCAGTGTGAGATGGTCCTGTTACCTTTTGGGTTGGTCTCTGGTTTCACTTGTGGTGAGTATGAAGCTGGTTCCCTCTTTGTTGCACTGTGGGCTCAGCTAGGTTGGTTGTTTCGGTGGATCTGCTAGTCAACCTAAAATGCCCTTTTTAAAAATATATTTTTATTTATTTGAGAGAGTATGGGAGTACCAGGGCCTCCTGTTGCTAAATGAACCTAAGATGCGCTGTGTGCATATGTATTCCTAGGGAATCAAACCTGGGCCCTCAAGCTTTGCAAGCAAGCTCCTTTAACCACTGATCACCTCCCAGCCCTAAAATGTCATTTTAATTGAAATCCATAAAGTGTTTGCAATCACCCTTAGTGGCACTGAAGTCTGTGGTTGAGGTGACTGAAAGTTCTGTGTGTTCATGGTCATCTTTTTTTTCTAGGAATAAAGGAGAGGCTTCTCAAGTACTCATCAGCTGCAGACTGGCTGGCTGGGATAAAACTCAACAATTCAGATTCAAAGCACAGGAAAAAGGCCAAGCCTGCTCAGAGGCCTCTCTTGTTTCTGTTCATGAGAAGCATTTTTCAGATGAAAGTGTTAATGCACTGAATAATTCCAGAAAGAACAAAACTGATGAGAGGCTTAACAATGTGGTGAACAAGGAAGACTCTCCAGGTAGACGGCTCAGCTGCTGCTCTGTATGATCCAGAGGTTGAGGTAGCCTTGTGGCCCAAAAGCCAGTGGGTGTCTACCCTGTGCTTTGGTAGCAGTTTATGCCTGAGCAGTTCTGGGTTTGGATTTTTTATGCCCCTCAGGTTTTAGAATGGGGAGAGGGACAGAAACAGCTTGACTAAAGACCAAAGCATGCTTTAGGGGATGGCTACTGCTAATCAGAGGAGCTTGTTGGGGAACAAAGACCTCTTCCTAGTTCTTGTTAGTTCTGTGGGTGGTATATACCCCAATTTCTGGCTTTTGTCAGCCATCTCCCAAAGTTTGTTTTGTGTATGTCTGAGTGTTCATGGGTCTGTGAATATTCATTTCTAGCATTGTTGGAATAAATTACCTTTTGGTCTAATTTTAGATTTAAATTCCATTCCCCAGATGACACTGCCTATGAAGGAGAAAGTGGAGAAAAAGGAAACATTCCATCAGAGAAGCAGGAGCCCAAGCCTGAGGGACTCATTCTGCCAGGGGAAAAAACCTTTATTGTAGTCAGCTGTGATGCCAAGTATGTTGGGGGGAGGGGACCTGGAAAGAGCTGCTTGGGACACTGGGACATATTCGTTCTATGGCTCATCTGTAATATTTGTCAGTTATTTGTTTTAAAGCATATATGGTGGGACTTCACTCCCATTCCTGCCTTCTCATGGGCAGGGGCTCTCTGCTGTTTCCTTCTGTTAAGTGCTTTAAGTTGTATCCATAATGTAATAAAATATCTCTAAACTTTAAAAATATACATGGTCATGATACAACAAAATCATGGAAAAGTGATGGTCTAGAAAATGACCACCTGGGATGTGGGATGCTGGGCCTCAAGATCCATCCTCATCCTCTGCGGACAGTCTGTCCGACTCCATCTCTACAGAGAAAATGGAGTATTTATGACTCATTGAGCATAATTTGCTGCTGCAGCTTTTGAGCCCTTGGGTTCCTCTGCATCATGTCCTGGTATCCCCAAAACCTCTGTCTATCTACAATTTCCCACCCTCCTTGAACATCTGACCGAGACACTGTAGTGAGCTGAAGACTAGCCACTTTGACTTAGGAATGCCAAGTCTCCCCTCCCCACTCCCTTCCCTGATTGGTTGCACTGAGCTTCATCCTTGTTGCCCCACCACCTTTCTGGCTGCACAAAAACATGTAGTCAATAAGCTGGACATTTGGGCCCCAAGTCTCCTATCCATCAGTCATTTCAATTTGCTAATTCTAGGTTTCTTTGAAGATGTAAATCAGTTAAATCATTGCCTGGCCTCAAGCCCATCAGTGTCAGATTGTATGTGAGCAATAAGCAAACAGCAGCCCTCTAGTGAGCTGTGAGGTGCAGGCTGCTTCAGTGAGTTTTTAACCCCAAATAATAGGAATAAGGTGAGAAAGATAGAGTCACTAATAGAGGTTAGTGTGCAGTCAAGTGAAAGTAGTGCTGGTTTTACTCGTATGACACAGTTCTGATTTAAATTTAGGAATACTGAAAATGTTTTTCCTATAAAGTTTGAGAATTGCAGAAAGGACTATTTTAAGCACTTGATTTTATCTTGGGAAATACTATATTGAAAGTAAACTTTCTATGTTAAAAATTACCAAAAAGTTACCATGGCTGGCATTCAATAGTTTTGTAATTTTCCTTAACTGTAAGAAGGAATTAAGGTGGCTGAGCCTGTCATGAGTATGACTAAGACTAAATTTCATTTTGTTTTCCAGAAGCCCTGGCCGCTGCAAGGAGCTCCTTCTGCTTTGTTTTTCCAACTTTCTCATTGGGCGATACCTTGAAGTAACTGTCGTGAGTAGTGAAGAGGCACTGGTAGCTGTGCGTGAACCATTTTCTTGGAAAAAGCCTAAAATCGCCCAAACCTTAGTGTCTGCAAAGACTACAGTTGTCGTGACCACACAGAAAAGGTACCATGAGATGAGTGTGTGGCTTTGGGGTGTCAGAGACCTGTCTGAAGAGATGAGTGTCTGATTTTTGGGGTGTCAGACCTGTCTGGCAGCTTTATGCTAGAAAAGCAAATAAAAGGATAAGAGGTGAGGCTTACATCTGAGCTGCTTTCCATTACTGTGTTTGTGGGACAGGATGCATTTCCACAGAACTCTGAAATTCTAGCTCTGTGTCTGCTGGGTGAAAACTTAGCAAGTGTTTATACAACAAGGCTTCATGTGCCTCCAGGTCCCAGTCCTCCGTGGCAGGTCTTAGGGCCTTTCTGAGACCAGGATGGAGTGACTATTAGCTCCTGTTTTCCTCTCCTGGGCAGAACAGGCTCTAGTGTCTATACCATACCATTGTAGCAAGATCTATGCCATGTTGGCTGCTGTGGCCTTTGTAGCAGTTCTTAGCATTGTGGTCTAGTTTGTGTTGGGCCCCAAGATTACTTGGATCACTTGAAGCCTATTTGAACATGTGCCGTTGCAGAAGGAAATGTGTGACTTGAGGATGGAACCCCTATAGGCCACTTAGATTCTAATTGGGTTGGGTCTAAGGTCCACCTATTCTTTAAAAAAAGTATCATTTTTTTTAAGTTAGGTTCTCACTCTAGCTCAAGCTGACCTGGAACTCAGTCTGTAGTCCAAGGCTGGCCTTGAACTCATGGTGATTCTCTGACCTCTGACTCCCAAGTGCTGGGAATAAAGGCATGTACCACCACACCTGGCAGGTCCATCTACTTTTAAATTTTTATTTATTTATTTATTTATTTGCAAGCAGAGAGTGACAGAAATAGAGAGAAGGAGAAAGGAGAGATAATGGGTATGCCAGGACCTCTAGCTACTGTAAATGAACTCCAGACATATGTGTCACTTTGTGCATCTGGCTTTATATGGCTATTGGGGAATTGAACCTGTGTTAGGCTTTGCAGGCAAGTGCCTTACCCACTGAGCTATCTCTCCAACCCCCATCTATCCTCTGCAGTTATGAAACAAAAAACTCTGAGAAACATGTTTTCTTTGAGGTTTGGTGCCCATAAATCTGGCCTGTGTATGCGCATGAACATTAATCTGGCTTTGTCCCGGCCACTTAGGACACGGATGCCTCATTGCCACTTCTGACTGTTTGGGCTCAGATGCTGCTCACAGGGAGAGACTGTCACCTCTCTGATATTGCGGAATGCTGGATTTCAGATCACATCATCCCACTAATACTTTTAAGACAAGGGATGATGGTCTCCTACCAAATTGTAGACTGAAGGGAAGTTGCTGAGCTTTGTTAGTGACCATTGTTTGAAGGGCAGCTGTTGGATATCCCTGCTTCTTGAAACCATTGTTTGAATCATATTGATGTGGGAATTTTGGGGTTCAGGGGGTCCTCCAGATTTATAAACCCCAAGTTTTGGGGTTTTCCCTAATCTTTAATGATTAATAAAGATGGAATCAAGAAGGAATAAATTATAAATTATTGAGTTTATTTGGGGAAAAAATCCCTATTTGTGGAGTTTATTTAAAGGGGATTAGGACCTAGAAAGGAAGACTAGAACATTTTTATGTGGAAAACATAATTTAGAAAAGTGGAAGTTAGGGAGAAATTGGGGCTTAGAAAGTGAAATTCAGAAGGGGCTGCAAACACGTGGAAAGCTTTGAGGAAAGATTTTAGAGGAGCTGTGAACACGTGAGAGTGCCCACATGGCCGATCCCGAGTGGGAATCCACGCATGGTAAATTAGAGAACATCAGACAGAGTGGAGAGGCTAGAATTAAAGAGACATTAAAAGACAGAGTTAGGTCTCCCTTCCCCACCCAGCCAGGTGCCCAAGTGGGGCTGAGAACTGAGACTCATGGGGGAAGTTCAGGCCATACCAGGTAAGTAGAGAATCCAGGAAGAAAAAAAGGGAAAAACTCACCTTTATAGTGTTTTGATTCAGGTAGGCAGGGAAAAATCTGATTTGTTATTAGATCTGGAGGATGGATCATACAGTCGGCTGATACCTGGGTGGGGACTGTGGACAGCAGGGGGCATTGTAGATCAGTGTCAGTCAGATACGAGTTCTAATCCAAGTCAGGAGTTGTTCAATCTTGTGCCAAGATGAGAAATCAGGTGTTTGGCATCTTTTGGTTTCCTCTGGGCCTCTCACTCCTGTCTGAAATCTGCCTAGCTTTCTCCTATTTTGTCTCAATATCGCTACAACCAAGAAGTTGGGTGACTTCTTTGTGCCTTAAACTTGTCGGTGATAGTCTCTGCTTCGTAAGTCAGTGGTGTAGACCATGTGACATGCAAGGGCTCCTGTTCACCTCCAGGGGTATTCCCTAGGTATGAGGCCTAGAACCTACCAGGTACAGAGAACGATGATTCAGGGCTGATTATCGGAACTCCTGGTTCTCACCTAATGGTACCCTGGCCACTGTCCAGTTAAGAGTTTGATCAGCAACTGATAAAATGCACAAGCCAGTAACACAAGTTTCCAATCACCTGCCAGTTGTTTCTTCCCTGGGAGTGTTAGTGATCCCTATAAGGGAGGGCACCTGTAGGACAAGACCATGGATTTCCTGGCAGTCTAGTGGGGGACTCAGAGTGCCTTGTCCTGGTTGGCTCAAGTGTGCCTGGAGTACAGGGTGATAGTGAGCGCTCACGCTCAGCTGTCACAGGGCCTGCAAATCCTTCAAGGACCCCCCCCCAAAATCAGGCAGTTCCAAAGCTTAATCCTGCTCCCTGCTTAACTATCAGAGTGGATTCATGTAGCAGTTCAATTTTTAAATTTAAGTTTTTAGTAAATTACAAAATAATTTATTTATTTATATTTTCATATATGTATATTATATTTTGCTCATATTCACTTGCTCATCACCCACTCCTGTTCCCCCTCCTCTCAACACCCCATTCTGCTTTCATATCATATATATGATCACATATATACAGACATTTAAATCTAAGTCCCACATATGAAAGGGAATATGCAATCTTTGTATTTTTCCCTGTCCCCTCTCTCTTGACCCATTTTCCTTCACACACAGTTCCCTTTCTACTTTCCTATTGTATATATGTGTATATTGTGTATATTTGTGTGTGTGTGTGTGTGTGTTTAAACCTAAAGAGTCAACATATGAGAGAAAACTTGTTATTTGTCTGTCTTAGTCTGGCTTGATCACCATCAACATGATGATCTCCAGTTCCATCTATTTTCCTGTAAATGACATAATTTTATTCCTTTTTACAGCTGAATAAAACTTCATTGTATATATGTACCACATTGTCTGCATTCATTCATCTGTTGCTGGGCATGTAGGGTGGGTCCATATCTTGATTTTTGTGAATAGAGCAGCAGTCAGCAGAGATATGCAAGCATCTCTGTGTATGCTGACTTGAGTGGATCATATGGTAGGGTTTTTTTTTTGTGTGTGTGTGTGTGTGTTGGTGCATGTACACATGTGCATATGTATGGAAACCAGAGGACAACCTATGGTGCATTCTTCAGGAATACTGTCCACCTTTTAAGATGGGCCTAAAACTCACCACATAGGCTAAACTGGTTGGCCAGTAAGCCCCAGGAATCCACCTTTCTCTGCTTCCCCATTGTTGGGATTACATGTTTGTGCCACCACACCAGCTTTTTATGAGGGTTCTGGAGATTGAACTCATGTTTGCATGGCAAGTATTCTACTGAGTGAACCATCTCCTAAGCCCTATATTTTTTAGTTATTTTTAAAATATTTATTTAGCTACACATATGGTACCTATATCCTTAATGTTTATTCATTTCTGAGAGTATGTATGGGTACACCAGGCCCTCTTGCCACTGTGTTCTAGATGCATGTGCCACTTTATGCATCTGGCTTTATGTGGGTACTAGGGAATTGAACTCGGGGCTGTGAGGCTTTGCAAGCAAGTGCCTTAACTGCTAAGCCATTCCTCCAGCCCTTTTTTAAAAAGTTTTTTGAGGAGTCTCCATGCTGATTACTGTAGTTACTCACCAGTTTACATTCCCACAGCAGTGGGTAGGGGTTCCTCTCCCCTACATCTTCACCAGCATCTGTCTTTGTTTTCATCAAGATAGTCATTCTGGCTGGATTGTGATGTAATTTCCATGCAGTTTTAATTGATTTCTTTTGAGAGCTCTGTTCCATTTGCCAGTTTATTGATTAGATAATTTCTCTTTTGGTATTTAAGTTTTTGAGTTCTTTATGAGATTCTAGATATTCCTTATTGGTTGATGATTTTCTTCCATTCTGACAGCTGCCTTTTCACTCTGTTGATTGTTTCCTTTGCTGTGAAGAAGCTCCGAATTCCATACAGCCCTGTCTGTCAAGTCTTGGCTTTGATTTACTGAGCTTGAAATTCTTTTCAGAAAGTCCTTGCTTATGCCTTTATCTTGAGGTGTTTTCCCCTAGCATTTTCAAAACTTAAAGGTTTGTGATCCATTTCAAATTGATTTTTGAAACAATTGCGATAAGAATGTACCTCATCTTTCTACACGCGGATATCCACTGTAGCTTCATGGGTTTATTTCTGAGTCCTGCATTCTGTTCCATTGGTCTGTGTAAGCAGTACCTTCTCTACTGAGCTCCCACCATCCAGCACTGCCCCGTTTTGTGAGTTTCGCATGTGGTCAGAGTGGCTAGAGTCCTCAGTGGATTAATTATCTTAATCCCTGTATCTTGTTCTTTTAGTAATTAGTTCTTCAGTGGTATTTTTGAGTATCCCCACTTTCCACAAGGCTTCACATGTGTGCTCAACAGCCACAAAGGAGATACCCCTAGTCTGGGAAAGGCAGCAGCAGTCTTCAGTGCTGTTGGGTAGCTCTGGGGTTGAACTTTCATCTAGAATTGTACTGTCGGGCTGCCTGCTGAATCCTAAGGTAAAGGAGTCCACTTAGGAGGTAACTACTGTTGGAGCGCCTTTCCTTTTCTTAGCACAAACAGAATTGGGGAGGAAATACCTGGCCTTTCCTCAGTTGATGTAGGTGAATGGATCTCACTCTGACTTCCTAATTTCTTTCTTACACTCTTTCTCTTCTCCCCAGATTTTTCTGTCATTTCTGTGACTCTGTTCTTTGTTCAGCTGGGGGAAGTTTCTGTGATTCTAAACACAGGCAGTTCTAGAATGTATAAGATAGGATAAACCCAAATTTTCCCCAAAGAAAACACACTGAGAAATAACAACAAAAAGTACCTAAGCATGTCCCACTCCAGACATCCTTCACTAGGAGTGTTCTTACCTGTGATGTCTGGGTATTGTTTCTGATAGTCATGTTTTTAGTAAAACTACAGTAGTGAGATTTTAACTCATTTGAAGGTCAAACACAACTGTCTCCAAACTCTCTGGTTCAATCAGGCTCCTGAGACTTGTAGTTTCACCTCCCCTGAAGCTGGTACAGCTCTGCCTACTTGCTGCAGAGATGAGACCCCAGCCAGAGCTTGTTTGAAGACAGGATCCCAATTCCAGTGGTAGCTCGCACACTGAAGCCTAGTCCAGTTCCCATGTCAGGTCTTAGTGAATGAACCCAGACCTTCTGAAATAGGACAGTGTGTCAGTAGAAATGTCTAGAACAAGTTGAGCATCCCTAATTCAGAAATCCCAAGTCCTTTCAAATCTGAAACCTTTTGAATACTGGCATGATTTTCCAATTTTTTTGGAGCATTTCAAAAAATCTACAAAGTCAAGAAACCAAGGGGTTGGAGGCACAGTTCAGATGTAGAGTGCTTGCCCAGCTAGTGTAATTCCCTGGGTTCAATCTCAAAACTGAAAACAGCAACAAAAACTACAAAATTTGGGAAGATTTCTCAGTGGGTAAAGGTGCTTGCTTGCAAAGCCTGCCAGCCCATGTTCAATTCCCCAGTACTCACGTAAATCCAGACACACAAAGTAGTGCATGTGTCTGGAGCTCATTTAACATTGACAAGAAGCCCTGACACACTGATATATTCACTCTCTCAAATAAGTAAACAATATTTTTAAGCACAAAATCTGAAGCATTTCTGGATCCATGCATTACAGATAAGGGATACTCAAATATATGTATAAAATGCCCAGATGATTAAGAATTGCTTTTTTAGCACGTGTGTGTGTGTGTGTGTGTGTGTGTGTGTGTGTACCAATGCACGTGCCCATGGCCTGTGCACACACGTGGAGATAGAGGAGAATGTGAGGTGTCCTCTATTGTTCATCTATATGTATCCTTGAGAACAGAGTCTCTCAACTTGGAGCTGCCATTTTTTGGTCTGTGAGCCCTGCAATTCTCAGTCTGCAACCCCCACCCCCAGCCTTGCTTCCCACAGACTGGTTACAGATGTATATGGCCATACCCAGACTTTTCTGTGGGTTCTGGGGAATTGAACTAGGGTAGTCTCAGGCCTTCATGCTTGCACAGCAAACACTCTTAACCTGATGAGCCGTCTCCCTAGCCCAAGAGTTGCTTTTGATTTTTTAAATTTCTCTCTTTAAAGGAATTCAAGACGACAACTCCCAAGTTTTCTTCCACAATATCCAATTCCAGATAGACTGAAAAAATGTGTGGAACAGAAGATTGACATCCTTACTTTCCAGCCGCTGCTTGCAGAGGTAGGAAATGCATCCAGAGTGGGGCTTTATCCATTCATACCGGAGCTACATACAGCACTTGGTGTTGAGACTGCTTCGGAAGAGGGATGGAAATAGGGGCTTCTGCCACAGCCCAGCCTTCCCCAGCTACACCAGGTGGCAGTGTTAGGAGCAGGAGGCTTTTCCCACATGACAGCCCCAGCACACCCAAGTAGACAGGGCTGGCTCTAGGAAAAATGGCTGAGGAAACTAGGGCTTCTGAGAAAGACATAGTGCAGTACCAACCAATGGGAAGTGCAGCTCCTGAATTCAGTGACTAGACAGTGAGGTGACTGTACAGCAGGCAGCCTGATAGCATAGCTTTAGGTGGAAGTGTTCCTCCTGCCCTTTCCTCTCCCCAAGAGTGTGGGGGCAGCAGGCATGGGAGAACTAGGTACCATGTTCAGGGAAATAGAAGACCACATTCTGAGTTGAGAGGCCACAGAGGGGAAGTCTAGAAATAGAAAGGACAAAGGTTTCAGGTGTGACAGTGGATGGAAGGAAGGGTTCCCTATCCCAGAAGGTACTGCTATATAGTTTTGCACTCAGTTGTCTGAGGAGCAAATGAGCAACTGTAAGATACATCATCCACATGAGAATGGGTGGGCAACAGGGAGGTGTGGGGTTATACCTAGACCTTGAGCTGCTCGCAGGCTGAGGGCAGGAGCAAGTTGGGATGGAAAGATGGTAGGACATGCAGAAAGAGGACTTGGAGAAGTAAGCTGAGGATCCAAGGGGAGCACAGTCACCATGGACAGGGTGGGCAGTGCTGCTATCTGGACTCTAGCTTGTTTTATTTTCATGTCACCTAGGAGGTAGATAAGACCTGGGTTACTGACCTTGATTAACTATGAAACACTAACTCCGTGTAACTGTTTAAACATAAAATATTCCCTAACTCCTGTTGCTATTTTGAGAGGTGGTCCAAATTTTAAGAGGTAGGGTTTATCTGGAGGAAGTTTGTCACTGAAGATATGCCCCATCCCTTCCCTTTCTCTCCCCATCTCCCACAGCATTAAATTCTATCTTCCAAATGACGCCTCTCTTAGATCTTTGTGCTCTGCTTGGTCTTACTGTAGGCCTGTATAACAGCACTGAGCAGTGACTGCCACACCTTAGTGCTATGCTATGGGGCTTGAAATTTTCTCTGCCATTTTTAGCTTTTTATTAACAACCTTCATACATGTAGACAATATACATTATTATTACATGCTTGCAAAAGCTAAAGGTCCAGTTCACTTCCCCAGTACCTACATAAAGCCAGATGCACGAAGTGGCCCATACACCTGGAATTTATTTGTAGTGGCAGGAGGCCCTAGCACACTAGGGCCTGTCTCTCTCTCTCTCCCTCCCTCTCTCTCTCTCTCTCTCTCTCTCTCTCTCTCTCTCTTTCTCTTTTTCCTCCTTCCTTCCCTCTTTCTCTCCTTTTCCCTCCCTCTTTCTATCAAATAAATAAATTTTTTGTTTTTTTTTTGAGGTGGGGTCTCTCTCTAGCCCAGGCTGACCTGGAATTCACTGTGTAGTCTCAGGATGGCCTGAAACAGTGGTCCTCCTACCTCTGCTTTCTGAGTGCTGGGATTAATGGTGTGCACCACCACGTCTGGCTTGACATTTTCCTTTTAAGTTGTTTTTCTCAACTACTTTATCACTGCAACAAAACACTAATATATTATGTAAATCAAAGGTGACTCCTTTGGTGGGTTTGACACATGTGCAGGCCAGAATCTAGACAAGGAACTCCTCTCTACACACATCCTCTTGCTCCTACCCTGTCCCTAGGGAGACCCTGCCTTGATTTCCCTCTTTCCTTTTTAGTCTTCCTGAAATTTTCATGTGAACACTATGGGCTCTGTTTTTTGGTCTAACTTAGCAGGTTTTTAATTTGAGATTCATCTGTCTGGTGGGCCTGTAAAGATGTCCAGTACCTAAGAGTCATGGATATTGTCCCATTAGGCAGGGGAGACTTTGCAAATGAGGTGAAGTTGAAGGCCTTGAAGTGAGAGATTCTGAATTGTCTGGGTAACCCTGTGTCTTCACAGTTCTTGTAAGGAGGCAAGAGGGTCCAAGGTAAGGGGTGGGATAGGCAGTTACTGGACAAGGCATTTTGGTACCTCCAACAGCTACACAGAACAGATAATGCCTGTCAGAATCCTCAGGTAACCAGGCCTCTTCACCCCTTGACCATCTTTAGAGTTTTTTTTTTTTTTTTTCGAGGTAGGGTCTCGCTCTAGTCCAGGCTGACCTGGAATTCACTCTGTAGTCTCAGGGTGGCCTTGAACTCACGGCAATCCTCCTACCTCTGCCTACCGAGTGCTGGGATTAAAGGCGTGCGCCACCACGCCTGGCTCTCTCTTTAGAGATTTTTGAGCCCTGGTGTGTTCTGTTGAAAATGGTTTTTAGGGCAGCAGTAGGAAACCCAAGTCTCTAGAGCTACAGTAATCAGCAGTCCATTGTCCTCTGTGCTGTGGAGTACTCAGTTTGATTCTCAACTCACTTATGATGCTGTATGAAGGAGTGCAGATGTGTATGATTTCATTTCTGTGAGATACCCAGATTAGATAGATAGGCCAAAGAGAGAACAAAGATTGATGCTGGCTGCCAGGGACTGGAGAAAGGAGGAACTGGAACAAACACTTAATGGTAGGGAGTTCCCCCGGGAGTGGTCAAAATGCTTTGAACTAGTCATGGGTGCTTGCACAACAAAGTACAAAATGAACCAAATGTTTACAATTGTTGACGTGAATTTGAAGACCTTTTTTCTATCTCTGAAAATCTCAGGTAGCTTTCTCTTTTAGTCTGTTAATATGAATTAATTTTCAAATGTTAAACTAGTCTTGCACTCCTCAGGTCGACCCCACTTGCTCATAGTACGACTGTGTGTAGTGTGCATTTTACTTTAAGATCCCCCAGAGATGTTGGGGTTCCAGTGCGAGAGGAAAGTGAAAAGTGCTTGGCCTTGAGCACTCATGGGGGGCTTCCATGGGCTGTCTCTTGTACCTAGTTGTCTTCACAGGAAATTTGTTCATCCTGGCAGCCGCCTGTGGCTCTTGTCTGACCTTAGTTCAGGTTATGCCTGCCCATCTTGAAGTAAACCTGGCCTGGGGCAGCATCTGACTCTTTAGACAAAACCCCCAAATTTGATGTACCACCCCGAAGGAACAAGTTTAAATTCTTACCAGATCCTGGGCAGGCAGAGAGTCAGGAGGGCAATGCTTTGGCCTAGGCCCCTCCAGACAGGAATGAAGAGTCAGGCAGAGGGAGAGACAGGAGACAGGTTGTTAGGAACACAAGGGTTGTTTCTATTTTCTGGGGGCACATTGAAGAGAAATGGCAGGACTGTGAGGCCCCGTCGAGGAAAGCCTTGAGTCCGTGTCCCCAGCCATGTGCTTTGCTGTGAGGGTGCTGGCATTTGCTTCCAGTGCCTGGGAGCACCCTTGGCTGCATCTCTTTCTTTACACACACTTACAGTATAAATACATGCAACTGTGTGTGTGAGTGTACGTGTGTGTGCATGTGTGCTTTTGTTTGCATGCACATGTAAAATTGGATTTAATTTCCTAAAAATTTGCTTGGATTTGTACACCTTTCTTAATGAAAGGTGTTGGTGTTGCTCTGTAGTCTTCTTTTATGCTGTCTCTCAGTGTGGTACAAGCATGATAGGACTTTGTTTCATAAGGGCATGTGTAGAATTGCTGTCATTTCTTCCTCAATTTCTGATGGGATTTGCCAGCAAAGTTCTATGTCTTGAGTTTTTATGTGTGTGGACAAATTTTAAATTAGGAATTCAGTTTCTTTCTGAGCTTTGGAAGTTTTTTACTTGAAATTGCTTTTTCTGCTTTAATTCTCTTAAATTTATTTGCAATACTTGTTATAATATTGGTACTTTGTAAGTGATTTTTTTCCTTTATAAGGCTAGCCAGTAAAGATTTATAAATTTTTATCAAAGAATAAGCTATTGGTTTTATTTTTCTCTCTTGTTCTTTTTTCTATTTCATTGATATCTATTGTTGTTTTTATAATTTTTTTTTCTATGTGCCTGGTTACTTTTGCTTTCTTTTTCTGATTTTTATAGAGGAAGTTGAACTAATTTGATTTGAAATATTTTGCTTTTTTTCTAACAAGTTTTTTGGGGGTCTTTGCTTTGTGTGTGTGTGTGTGTGTATTTTGAGGTAGGGTCTCACTCTAGTCCAGGCTGACCTGGAATTCACTAGTCTCAGGGTGGTCTTGAACTCATGGTGATCCTCCTACCTCTGCCTCCCAAGTGCTGGGATTAAAGGCGTGCGTCACCACACCCGGCTCAGTCTTCCTTTTTTTTAAAAAAAAAATATTTTATTTATTCATTTTCAAGCAAAGATACAGAAAGAGAGAGAAAGAGAGAGAGAGAGAGAGAACACCAGGGCCACCACCTTGTGGGTCTGGCTTATGTGGGTCCTGGGGAATTGAACCCGGGACCTTAGGCACTGGAAGCAAGTGCCTTAACCGCTGAGCCATCTCTCCAGCCCTCAGTCTTCCTTTTTTTATACTTGTATTTTTTTCTTTTTTAATTTTTTATTGTCAGCTTCCATAATTATAGACAAAAAACCATGATACTTCCCTCCTTAACCCCCACTTCCCTCTCTCAAATCCACCCTCCATCATATCCCCTCCCCCTCTCAATTAGTCTCTATTTTGTTTTGATATCATCATCTTTTACTCCTATTATAAATAGCCTTGTGTAGGTAATGTCAGGCACTGTGAAGTCATGAATATCAAGACCATTTTATGTCTGGACAATTGTATGTAAGCAGTCCTACCCTTCCTATGACTCTTACAGTGTTTCCACCACCTCTTCCACAATGGTCCCTGAGCCTTGGAAGGTATAATAGGGATGTCTCAGTGTTTAACATTCCATTGTCACTTCTCAGCACTGTGGTGCCTTTTGAGTCATTCCAGCAGTCACCACCATCTGAAAAGAGAAGCTTCTTTAGGCAGAAGTGAGAGTAGCATTAATATATGAGTATATACAGTTTTTAAAAGTGCTTATAAGGCAGTTTGGTGGACATGATATTATGCCTTTAACCAGACAACAGCGGGCATTACTCCCCTAGGGCTCATGACCTCCACTGCAATAGGCTTTTGGCTAGGTCTTCAGTACCTTTGGGCTGGACCCCAGGATCTGATACGGGTTGCTGCTAATGAATAGTAAGCAACGTGGGGAGAGAGAGAGAGAGTTTTGGAATCCTCCTTTCCCCCTCCTCCTACTCCGAGTTCTTGTCCTCTAATGCCAAAGAATTGTACACAGGGACAGAATTAAGTTTTAATTACACATTTATTCTAATTTAGTAGATCAGGAAAAGGGGAGTTGGATGGGGAAATTGGATGTGGGAAGTCAGAGTTTTCCTGCCACCAGTGTGGGGAAAACACGTGTCAGAGAGTTCACAGAGCTTTTATTATTCAAATAAACAGCCCAAGAAAAGATAATAGAAAGCTCCCTTTATGAGAAAGAGAGGTTCATGAGAGAAAAGGTCTAGAGCCTGCCCCCCTACCCCAGCTAATGGCTGGGATGACCTCCCTGAGGCCTGGGTCAGCAGTCCTTCTACTCCATTGCCATATGTGGGGGGGGGGGAGAAGAGACCTACTTCCTCTAGGGAAGCTAGTTTTAAGTCCTCCCCAGGTGAGTTAGAGGTACAGCTGATTGGTTCATATCTGACCAATCAGTTTTAGCACCTAGGTTGTAGCTCTAACTAGACACCTCCCATTCAAGGGGAGGGGCTGGAAGGGGAGGAGTGGTCCCTACACACACCTGACTGTCACAGATCCACCCCCATTGGCACCTCCAGGAGGCTGGAGATCTAAGTTACAAGCTTTAATAAAACACCTGAGTCTATGGGGAACATACAAACTACCACACTGTTCTCTTTTTTGGGGGGGGTTGTAATCTTGGTAAGTTTTGTGTTTCTAGGAACTTAGCATTTCAGCTAAGTATTTTAAAAATTATCTCAGACAGGAGTCAGGCTGGCTCTTCTTACTGTCTTGGTCAGTACAGATCCTGTCCTTTTCCACAAACACCTGTGAAAGCCACACTGCCCTTTCCAGAGGAAACTTAAAAACCTGGCAGAGAGAATAGGGATGGCAGAGGTGCCTGTGCTCCTGGGATGTGGTAAAAGATATGGGATGTGCTGTGCTGCGTTCTCTGAATTGCTAATTTTCTTTTTGCTTGTGTGTATGAATGCTATGTGTATGGTGTATGGGCCCGTGTGCTCTCCTGCAGTGGGGTGAGGGGCTCTCACCTGCAGTAGTTGGAACAGAACATCAGTGTCCCACTGTATTGCACTTCCACCCATTCTTATTTGAGCCAGAGTCTGTCTGTCTGTCTGTCTTTCTTTCTTTCTTTTCTTTTCTTTTCTTTTTGGTTTTTCAAGGTAGGGTCTCACTGTAGCCTGGAATTCACTATGTAGTCTCAGGCTGGCCTTGAACTCATGGTGATACTCCTATCTCTGCCTCCTGAGTGCTACGATTAAAGGCATGTGCCACCATGGCTAGTTTGAGCCAAAGTCTTTTACTGGTACTGAAAGTTTCTGTTTATTTTCTGCAAGCTCAGGTGATTTCCTGGTCTCTACTCCCCTTTGCAGGACTGGAATTCCAGGCATGCATAGTCATTCCCAGTTGTTTGCCTGTGATCCAGGGATTTGAACCCAGGCAGTTTCAGACCCCCTCAGGTCTTCATGCTTTGCAGGAAGTACACTTAACCACTGAGCCAGCTTTCCAGGCCTCTAATTTTTTTTCTAGCTTTTGAACATGTCAAACTACAAGGAGAAGTTCTCTACACTGCTGTGGCTTGAGGAGATCCATGCAGAAATAGAACTAAAGGAGTACAACATGAGTGGAGTCATCCTGAAGAGGAAAGGGGATCTGCTGGTGCTGGAGGTCCCAGGGCTGGCTGAGAGCAGGCCTTCCCTCTATGCAGGTGTGGTTAGACTCCAGATGCTCTGAGGCTGTCCTGTTTCCTTTCCTGTTTCTGGGACAGAATACCCAACCAGAAGCAATTTATGGAAGGAAAAGGGTTTAATTCTGCTTGTAATTTCAGAGGGTATATCCCATCGTGTCAGGAAAAGCATGATGGGACTGGCAAGCGTACATTATCACATCATAGGAAGGAGTAGAGAAAGTAATGAATACTGCTTGCTTGGTGAGCTTTCTTTTTTTATATAGTCCATATCACCAGCCCATGGACATAACATATTGGGAAGGAACACTTGGTGGTTTGTTTTTTTGTGTTGTTTTTCAAGATAGGGTCTCACTCTAGCCCAGGCTGACCTGGAATTCACTCTAGTCTCAGGGTGGCCTCAAACTCACGGTGCTCCTCCTACCTCCGCCTCCCAAGTGCTGGGACTAAAGGAGTGCACCACCATGCGTGGCTCCAGAAGGAACACTTTTAACTGGCCATCATTTCTGTCCTGTAGGGCAGTATTCCACTTAAATGGGAGCAATGTGACTTCTTAGCTGCACTCACATTGCTTCTAAACTGCTAATCCCATTAATGTTCTATTTTATTCCTCTTTATCTGGGTTTGATTTCTTAGTGTAGTAGGAAAAAATTGTGATCTTCTGTTAGTTTGACACATAATATATTTTTTACCTAGGTGACAAGTTGATTCTAAAATCTCAAGAATACAATGGTCATGTCATTGAGTACATCGGCTATGTCATGGAGGTGAGATTATATTCTTCTAAAGAGTGAAGTCAGGTTGACCTATCCACCCTCAAGAAGGATGATCCTTTGTGCTCTGCATAATTTTTGATGGATAAAGATAACTTGATGTCTAAGAAATATTATAATTTTCAGCCATGTAAAATGTAAATTTAATGTTGGCATTTATTCATCTTTGGGCACTGTGGGCATGCCTTGGGAAAGTGAGCAGAGTGGGAGCCTCAGAAAGAAGGACACACCAAGAGTGCCATTCTTGTGTTTACTCAACTTTTCTGGGGCTCCAAATAGTTATGACTTTAGGGTCTGTGGTTCTTAGGTGTTTTTTGCTGTGCATACAGTGAGCATAATCCTGGTAATAATGTCCAAATCTGTGTGAGAAGGAGCATGATCTATGTGTCAGATAAGAGGTAGCACCAGAGCCTAACCAAAAACGAGAGGGAAGATTTCAGAGCCTTACTTGAGAGGAGGAAAGGTGAGGCAGTGTAAGACCTTTACTGCCATGTTTGCTTGGCACTCCACCCTAATAGGGAATTCAGACTAAACGTGGTCTTTTCCTAGAAGAGGCCTCATTAGGGCTCCCTGGCTCTTGTGATGACATGTGCTGCACCTACACACTGAGCTGCAAGTGGTGTTTCTTTCTTCTTGACTTTCCTCTAGCTCAGTGAAGGTGGTGCATGGTTTCCAGCAAGAAGATGAAGGCCACCACAAAAAGACTGTATAGAAGAGATTCATTATTCTTAAGGACAGGAGGGGCACTGAGACAGCCTCTAAAGGCCAAAAGAATCTGGTAGTCAGGAAGGCTATGGAATATCATTTCAAGGGACATGAAGGACTTAACATGACAGAGAGGCCAGTGCCTTTCTAGTTAAGGCATCCAGACAGCCTCATCTGGGATGGGCCCAGGCAGGTAAATTAGTCAGAGCCTACTATAGGCTTTAGGAGCCTGTACCAACTGATAGTAGCAAAGGACATTATTTTGAGTAAGTTGCTTCCAGAACCACCAGTCAGGCTTGGAGAACAACAGGCCTGGTCTCATGAGTTCATGTGGCATGAACTCACTGTTGGTGGCTGGTTTCCAGGTATGCTTAGTGACCTTTGGGTATGGATTCCCTTTCATTTCTTATACTCCCTGGGAACCTTCACCTGTGGCAGGTGACTTTCCTGGTAAATGGCTGTGGCAGCATCCACTGAGAATGAAGGGGCACTGACCAGGGTCCATCCTAGTGTTTGGCTGTGCACTCACCACTTGCCCACAGTCCCAAGATCAACTCTACTTGCCACTTCTGACCATTTGTTAGTGCAGCCCTGGGCCCCAGGAATCCACCCTCCCTCAGTACTTCTCTTTTGCCCAAGAATAGGCTCCTTTTGCAGCTTGGGATTTGCCTTCCTATTCTTCCTCCCAGATTTCCTCAGATGTTTCCTTTCTTTCCTGAACAGGAAAGAATATGCAGAATTAGGTTATACAGGATATGGTTTTATTAGTTCCCAATATTACTAGGAAGGGACCCCTTGGAGTGAACTTCCTGTGGAGATTTGAATTCAGTAGGATCACTTTGCTGAGTTGTCGGTGTATTGATCTTTGAATCATCGTCTTGTCTTGTATACTCCTTTTGTTACAAGAGTTGCTGTGAATGCACACATCACCAGTACCTCTTGTTTGTGTAACTCTTGGCAGGATGATTAACCTTTCAGTTAATTTTGCATATATTTAAGATACCAAATTTTGGCTCCAATCTGTAAAATGAAGTGTTCATGATATAGTGCTGGATATAAATACAAGGTAGCTCCAAAAAGCCAAGTCTTCTAATCAGAAGCTGAATCACTTCTTTTTCAGATTCATGAAGAAGATGTAACTCTTAAGCTTAATCCAGGATTTGAACAAATGTACAATTCTGAGCCCATGGATGTGGAGTTTACATATAACAGGTAAGGCTTTACTGAGCTCTCATAAGATGTTTTTTTTTTTTTTTTGCCAGATAGTCTCTCCTGAGTCAATCAACTGAAACTTGTGTGGTGGTCCAGGGGTGTCATCCAGTGCTTGGTGGACCTCTGTGTGCCATTTATGCATTCCTTTCTCCCAGCCATCCCTTCTCTTCCTCTACTAAATTAAAATTCCCAACCAGAAACTAGAATTTTATGCTTATCTTTTTCTTACTGTTTTTTTGGGGGGGCAGGGTCTCCCTTTCTCACTTAGGTAGGGCCAAAAACTTACAATGCTCCTAACTGAGCCTCCTAATAGTTGGGATTGTAGGCATTGCTTCTTTATTTTAAAAATATATTTATTTTATTTGCCAACAGAGATAGGAGAAAGAAAGAGAGAGAGAGAGAGAGAAAGAATGGACATGCTACAAATTCCACACACACACATACACATGCCAAGAAAAAGGCAGATGGCTTTCCTAAGGAGTGACACTTGAGACTGTCCTATCTTCTTCCCTACTCCATCTAAGCATTTGTTTGGATTTTTTTTCTCCTAATTTTTTTCTCTGTTTGTTAAGTCACTTTTGCCAAGTCCTGAGGTAATTCTTTCCTAGCTGTTATTCCTCTTTAGGTGTTTATTGTATCTGAGGTAACTATCTTGGAAGATAGGAGTATGTGGAGTTCTACACAGGTTCAGTATTTGGAAGTTTCTCAGGGTGCACCTCACAGAGACCCCTCAGGGTATATACACCTCAGTTCTGCACTGTTAAAGTAATCTTGACCTTCCACCCTATACCTGTGTTAGTGGGGATCGGGTCAGTCGGGTGGCCATGTTGCCCACATCCACATCTGAGTCCTCACATTCTAAGATGCCATGAATCTGCTCTTGTTGAAGCCGTTGCTCTATGGTGGGGTAGATGAGCATCTAGATCTGTGCTTGAGCTTTGCTCACAGTACTTCATCGAAATGGGCTTTTGTTTCCCATACTTGTCTTGTATTCAGAGAATTTCAAAGGGGCATGCTGTCAGAACAAAATTCTAATAGCCAGAGGACAGGGAGGGTGCTGTGCTGTGGACACAACATGGACATCATACTTATCACCTCACAGCAGTTGTAGTTTCCTGCACAAGACTGAGCCCTCAACATTCTGTCATGGGTGGGGACCACATGCCTCCCATAAATGCTCCTGGCAGTTAATGATTGCTGGAAGAAGGGAGTGATTTTCTTCAGTGATATAGCCACTATGAAGACCCATGCTCCTGCAAGCAACCTGACTTTAACTCTGGGTCACAAAGACATAAAAGTAGGAAAGGGATTAGTTTTGAGTGGGAGTATAAGGGGGTAAGAGAGGATAATGATTGAATAAGATGAAAAAACATTGCATCCATGAATAAAATTGTGAAAATTTTTAAATATGTTTAAATTTATAGAAAAATTACAAAGAGCTTTCTTATACTTTTTATTCTGCTTCCCCATGTTAATATCTTACATAATTATTGTATAATTACCAATAGGAAATCAAGATTGGTACAGGCTTTATTTTTTCAGCTTTTCTGTTAATGTCTACTTTCTGTTAGAGAATATAGGAAAACTCCCAATTTTCTATTGTCTAATCAAAACAATAGAAAATAGGGAGTTTTCCTATATTCTTTATTAGACACATGTGAAGCAACCCTTCTTGAGCCTTTCACTTTCCCTGTATTGCCTTTGAGACCTTAAGACTTAAAAGTGACGGAGATCACCATGAGACCACTCTAAAAGGGGAAAAGAGCTTTATTTAGAGAAAGCTGGAGCTGCCAGGCTATCTCCTGGGGGTGGGGGGACACAGCATCTGAGAAAAGCCCAAAGGGTGAGGTGAAACTGAAGTCCAGGATTTGTCACATAGGCCCAGGTGGTCAGGTTGCTCTCAGCATCAGGGAAGGAAGGTCCCTCAGGCCAGACAGAGACATAGCAGGAGGGGTTTACAAGGCAGGCTTTATCTGTAACTCCTGTTAGGGTTTGGTTTGCATGTTGACACTTCTCTTGAAGCTCTCCACACTGGTTCCAGGATGGGGAAACTGAGGTGCTGCGGAGTTTCAACCTAACAGTTCTTATTTACAAGCACTTTATAAAGATTGCATTAATGTGATGGCTGAAAGATTTTTTTCTTAGTCTGTTTTCTATTGCTATAACAGAATGTTACAAACTGATAATTTATAAATAAAAGAAATTTGGGCTAGAGAGATGTCTTGGCAGTTAAGGCACTTGCTCACCCAGCCTGCCAGCCTGGGTTTGACTCCCCAGTACCCACATAAAGCCAGATGCACAAAGTGACATGCGCATCTAGAGCTCATTTGCAGTGGCAAGAGTCCCTGGGACATTCATTCTTTCCCTCCTTTCCTTTCCTTCTCTTCCTCCCTCTCTCTCTGCTTGTAAGTAAATAAATAAAAATATTTGAAGAAATTTATTTCTCATGGTTGTAAAGGCTGGTGAGACATTGGCAAGGGCCTTCTTTTTGCATTATAATATGGCAAGAAAGCAGGCAGCAAGAGAAAGCCAGAAAGCTGAAACTGACTTTCTTTTGGTATTTTTTAAATTTTTATTGATAGCTTCCATAATTATAGACCATAAACCATTATGATTCCCTTCCCACCCTCTCTTATATCTCAGTCTCTGTTTTGTTTCTGTGTCATCATTGTTTCCTCCCATTATGTATAGGTTATCAGGCACTGCAAAGTCATGAATATCAAGGCTGTTTTGTGTCTTGAAATTTGCATTGTAAGCAGTCCTACCCTTCCTTTAGCTCTTAGAGTCTTTCGAGACCTCTTCCACAATAGACCCTGAGCCTCAGGAAATGTTACAGAGATGTCCCAATGCTGAGCACTCCACTGTTGTTTTTTCTCAGCACTGTGGTGTCTTTTGCATTATTCCAGTGGTGGTCACCATCTGAAAAAGAGAAGCTTTTCAAGCCAAGAGTGAGAGTAGCAATATTATTTGGGTATGCTTATTTTTTAAAAAGTGCTTGTAAGGCATTTTGGTTGACATAACATGCATTTAGCCAGACAACACGGGAATTACTCCGGTGGGACTCACGACCTCCCCCACCATAGGTTTTTGACTAGGTCTTCAGTACAGGTGTATATTCCCTCCCGTGGAGCAGGCCTCCAGTCCAATTAGAAAGCAATTTGGTTTCCCCCACAATAGACGCACCACTATTGCCCCAGTTGGCACATTTGGCCTGGCTGGCCAGTCTTAGGCTGCAAGGTCCACTGCTGTTCACCACCGTTGAGACTTCTCCCACAGGGGTGCTTGCAGCCATAGCTTCTTACCAGCTTTCTGTCAGCTGGTTAACAGGGAGGAAGTTTCCAGCTCAGCTCCAGCTTGATTTCCCAGTGACCTGCAGACCAAGCATGTGTGGTCTCCCTCCCTTATATCCCTTTCTAGGTTACTGGCCTCTGCTTCTAACTTTTACTCCAACTCATATACAGATCTAAACATCTGTAGTTAGGATCCTGCCTTTTAATCTAGTATGTAAGTCTGTGTCTTTTGGTTGGGGCATTGAGGCCACTGGTGTTAAGAGTTATTATTGAAATGTGCGTATTTATTCTTGCCATTTCTTGCTTTTGTAGTTTTTCCTGTACTCTGTTGTGTTACCTATTATTTGAATATGGTTTATTTTTTCCTGTTTTCTCATGTATGTGCTTTTCTTTCTCTTCAGTCTGATGGATCCCTTCGAGTATTTTCTGAAGAGCTGGCTTTGTAGACAGATATTCCTTTAGCTGGTTTTGGTTGTGGAAAGTCCTTATTTCTCGTTGGATTGTAATGGATAGCTTTGCCAGAAATAGTAATCTTGGTTGACAATTGTTATCTTTCAGAACTTGGAACATATCACCCCAAACTCTTCTGGATTTATCAATCTGCTGTTATCCTGACAGGCTTGCCTTTATAGGTTACTTGGTACTCCTCTCTAACTGCTTTCAATATATTTTCTTTGGTCTGTGTGTTTAGTAGTTTAATTATAATATGGTGAG
>PVHP010020297.1:0-30605 GCA_004024765.1 Zapus hudsonius | reverse complement strand
TTGAAAAAGAGAGAGAAAGAGAGAGAGAGAGAGAGAGAGAGAGAGAGAGAGAGAGAGAGAGAGAGAGAGAGAGAGTGCACCAGGGCCACCACCTTGTGGGTCTGGCATATGTGGGTACTGGGGAATTGAACCCGGGACTTTAGGCACTGGAGGCAAGTGCCTTAACCGCTGAGCCATCTCTCCAGCCCTACTCTTTCTTTTTCTCCTCCTTCTCATTCTTTTTCTTCTTCTCCAGGCATGGCCTCATG
Source organism: Zapus hudsonius (assembly GCA_004024765.1). Taxonomy (NCBI): domain Eukaryota; kingdom Metazoa; phylum Chordata; class Mammalia; order Rodentia; family Dipodidae; genus Zapus; species Zapus hudsonius. Next base: position 30,357 of record PVHP010020297.1, on the reverse strand, counting down.
TAACCCCAGCTGGCTTCAAATTTGTTATATAGCCAAGGATGACCTTGAACTCTGTTGCGGTCAGCTTTCTAGCTGCTGCGCAGAAAGAACCCAAACAAGAGCGGCTTGTAGAGGAGTGGGTTTATTTGGCTTATGGACTCGAGGGGAGACTCCATCCTGGCAGGGAAAACGATGGCATGAGCAGAGCGTGGACATCACCTCCACCACAGCACCGCAAACAGCGGCAGGAAGGTGTGCCAAACACTGGCAAGGGGAAGCTGGCTTAGAACCCCATAAACCCGCCCCTGACAACACAGCTCTAATGAGGTTCTAATTCCCGAATTGCCATCAGCTGAGGATCGATCGATCAGAACACATTCATGTGTTTGTGGGGGACACCTGGATTTAACCATGACAAATTCCTACCCCTCCTGTTCCATCTCCTTGGGGCTGGGATTCCAGGAGTGTGCCTGGTATTATGAGATGCTGGGGATCCAACCCATGCTAGACAATCACTCTTCCAACTGATGATGTCTCCAGCCACCAGACACCTTCTGTGGCCAACAGAGACCAGCAGATTGCAGAAGCTAAAGTTCAGAACGGAAGCTTCTGGAGACACTGGGAAACTGCAAAGCCAAACCTGGTCTTTCCTCTGTGCTCTCGCCAGCTGTGGGCCATACCAGCTACTTGGACTTACCTCGTCATCCAGCAAGCAGGCAGCACCAGACACCGTCTGGCTGTCCTCTAATTCTGGGTACCACCCTCCAGGAATTTCCATGTGTTCAGCAGTCTGAATGCTCCCCAACCCTGTTGTTTTGGGGGTTATGGAAACCTCATGACATAGGTATGATCAATTAAATCATTGGTCTCTATGATTAGCTTCACCTCTCCTCTCCCCAGGGAGAGGCTGAAAGTCCCAACCCCCTGAGCCTGCCTGGACCAGTCCCCGTCTGTGGCTGCACAGGGTTTCAGGAAGATCCATCATTGGAGAGTTCAAATGTTTTAGACGTTGTAAACCTGGAAAGGGGAAGAGATAAAGACAAGACACATATGTGACAATATTACTAAATTCTTGGCCTGAAAGTGGGCCATCCTAGGAAGGCCAGCCCCTGGAAACGTCGACTTCTTGGCCTAACTTCCTTTTGCTCAGCGTTTACAATCTGACAAAAATCACTGGGGTGCATTTTTTGTAATCCTCTATGTTTCTCAATTTAGACTGGTGTGTCAGAGATTCCAGGCAGTCCTGAGTGAAGCTCACAATTTCAGAGGATAGAAATCGGGGTGAGACATGGGGAGGAAAGTTGCTGACACATGAGACGAGGTCTCTGAGCGAAGGAACGGACCCTCAAAGTCATGATCTTAGAATTTGTTTCAGGCAAGGACATGTAGACTGAGCCCATGAAAACAGGGATGATGTCAGTGTGGCTGTGGACTCAGGGGCCTGGCGGAGCAGCCGGTGACATCATCCCCTGGGGGACCCAGTGAGCTCAGACTCTAGGGAGGACTCTTCCAGAGCCTTCGATGATGCTGGAGCAAACACAGCCAAGGGCTCTGGGGGCCGCACTGCTACCACAAAGGTTCAGTTCATGTCTGTTCCTTTGCTTCTTTTTTTTTAAATACATCTTTTTTTAAGGTATTCTTTTTTAATATATATTTTATTTATTCATTTTCAAGCAGAGAGAGAGAGAGAGAGAGAGAGAGAGAGAGAGAGAGAGAGAGAGAAAGAGAACACCAGGCCCACCAACTTGTGGGTGTGGCTTATATGGGACCTCGGGAATTGAACCCAGGGCCCTAGGCACTAGAGGCAAGTGCCTTAACCGCTGAGCCATCTCCCCAGCCCTGTTCCTTTCCTTCTTGCCAACATAGGACACTTCCTGGGATGTGGAGGGAACTAGAGGGAAGGGGTGTTGATGGTTGGACTCGGGAAGCCCAAGGCCTCTTTTGAAGACATGTCTCTTCCCCTTGGAGACATCTGCTGGAGCTGGATGTGGTGCACACCTGTGATCCAGTGCTTGGCAGGTGGCGGCAGGAGGGGCCAGAAGTTCAAGATTATCCTCAGCTACATAGTAAGTTCATAGACCCCATCTCAAAAACAAAACAACAACAAGCCAACCAACCAGTCAAATAAACAGAAATCCATTAGCTGGGAGAGACCTGGCCCCCCAGACAGCTCACAGGTGGAGAGATAGTCTTGCAAACTAATTTAAAAAACTATAGAGAGGGATGGAGAGATGACTCCAGTACTCATGTAAAACCAGATGTACAAAGTGACACACGTGTCTGGAGTTCTTTGCAGTGGCTGGAGGCCCTGGCATTCCCATTCTCTCTGTGTCTGTCGCTCTCTGCTTGCAAATAAATAAATAAAATATTTAAAAATAAAGGCAGGGCATGGTGGTGCACAACTTTAATCCCAGCACTCTGGACGCTGAGGTAGGAGGATTGCCATGAGTTTGAGGCCAGCCTGGGACTACAAAGTGAGTTTCAGGTCAGCCTGGGCTTGGAAAAAAATAGAAAATTAAAAAAACTAACGAAAAGTTTAGAAGCTTTGAAATGAGGCTACTAACCTTATTCCCCCAATTAATTATTAGTTGTGTGACTTTGGGTAAGTTATATAACCACACAGGACACAACACATTTTAAAAAAATTTTTAGGGCTGAAGAGATGGCTTAGTGGTTAAGGCGTTTGCCTGCAATGCAGAAAGACCTGAGTTCAAGTCCTTAGTGCCCACATAAAAGCCAGATGCACAAGAGGGCGCATGCATCTGGAGTTCATTTGCAGTGGATGGAAGCCCTGGTGTGCCCATTCTCTCCTCTCTCTCTCTCTCTCTCTCTCTCTCAAATAAATAAATAAAGTATTTAAAAAATTTTTTTATATTATATTTATTCATTTTTCAAGCAGAGAGAGAGAGAGAGAGAGAGCACACACCACCTTGTGGGGCTGGCATATGTGGGTCCTGGGGAATTGAACCGGGGGCCTTAGGCACTGGAGGCAAGTGCCTCAACCGCTGAGCCATCTCTCCAGCCCAACACATTTACACATATGACTTTACTTAAATGTCCTTTGCTAAAGTGCTGTAGCTACAGAGTGGGATCTGATATTAGATAAGCAGTTCCCTTAACTGCTTGGCATCTGTTCTCTCAGTGCAGCTGTGAGGTGGGCACTACTATCATCCTTCTAGGATGGGCGAAGACACTGAGCCCAGAGGTTACTAGTCTGCCCACTCACAGAACTGGAACCTAGAAGACATGACTGAAATACAGCCTGAACTCGAGCTTCTCTGCGAAGAGACGCAGCTGTCCCCAGGGTAGACGGCGGTAAGTAATGCGGTAGCTCTGGGACCGAGGTCCACGCAGGAGGCTGAGCCCAGAGAGAGTGATCTCATACAGGGAAGATGCCCAGAGGAGAGGGACTGTGGTGAAGAGGATCACAGAGTGAGTGTGTTGTTCCAGGCAGGGGAGCAACATCACCACAACAGAGGTCAGGCGGTTGGTTAGGTAGACCTCTTGGCAGATGCCAGGACCTGAGCCAGGTCCAGCAGGGTTGGATGAGATGAAAAGAGAGAGCAGATGGATAAAGTTAGCAGGAACTCGTTGCCTACTAGAGGTGGGAGATAAGAGAGCAGAGACATAGAGAATGACCCCTAAGTTTCTGGTGAGCACATGGGTGTCATGGAATTAGATGTGTTTGAGAAGTGAGAGATAAAACTGGTGTGGCTGACGCACCTGGGGGGGTATCATGAGCTGACAGCCATTTGACAAAATGGTTCCTTTTCTTTTTGTCTCTCTCTCTCTCCTTTCATTTATTTTATTATTTTGTTAAAAAGGTTTTCTTTTTTTAAAAATTTTAATATATATTTATTGACCATAATGAGTTACATTATTTAGTGGGCAAACAATGAGTTGTTCTCCCCAATTCCCCGATGCCTCCCTTCCCCATCCCCAGTCAGCTGGATATCCTCCTCCATGGGCCGTCTGGATCAAAAAGGTTTTCTTGTATTTTGCTTTTTGAGAATCTTGCTATATAGCCCAGGCTTGCCTGACTGCCAGGGTTCTATTCCCCAGTATCCACATAAAGCCAGATGCACAAAGTGGCACATGTGCCTGGAGTTCATTTGCAGTGGCAAGAGGCTCTGGGGTTCCCATTCTATCTATCTATCTATCTATCTATCTATCTATCTATCTATCTATCTATCTATCCATCATCTCTCTCTCTAACATCTCTCTCAAATAAATAAATAAATATATTTTAAAAAAGCAAAACAAAACAATTAAGCAAACAAAAACCATATGAACAAAATACCCAATGTTACTTCCTGCTCAATCATGAAAAGACACACAATGTGCTGGTGCATACCTAAAATCCCAACCCTACTCAGGAGGTTGAGGTAGGAGGATCTCCATGAGTTCAAGGCTATCCTTAGCTACAGAGTGAGTTCCAGGTCATCTTGGGCTAGGGGAAAACCTTGCCTCTAAAGAAAGGAAGAAAGAGAGAGAGGAGAGAGGAGAGAGAAAGAAAGAGAGAGAAAGAGAGAGAGAGAAAGAGAGAGAGAAAGAGAGAGAGAACATCACACCTATAACTCCAGTACTCAGGAGGCTGAAATAGAAGGTTTGAGGTAAGACAGCTACATAGTGAGTTCCAGATCAATCTCAGAAATGGATCCGACTCTTAAACTCCTACAAGAGATGCTTGTAAATAAATTAAGGACATAAATGTTAAAAACAGTGAAGCTGGATGTGGCACCCCACACTTGAAATCCCAACCCTTGCAGGGCTGAGGCAGAACGATCAAGCCAGCCTCTGCTACCTACTCAGTTCAGTTTGGGGCCAACCTGGGCTATAGGAGACCCTGCCTCGAAACAGACTAACACAAGTGGTAATGGGCCGGGGAGGTAGCTCAGGGCTAGAACACTTGCCTGGCATGTGGAAGCTGTGGGTTTAATTTCCAGTGACCCCTGCCCCCTGCCTAAAGTGGAAATGACTCAAATGTTCCCCAACTGATGAACAAAATCAATCTAGCTATAGAAAACAATATGTATATATAAAAAATCTCATTTATTTACTTGCAAGCAGAGAGAGATAGAAGGGAGACAGATGAGAGAATGGGCACACTAGGGACTCCAGCCACTGTAAACAGACTCTAGATGCATGTGCCACTTCGTGCATCTGGCTTTACCTGGATTCTGGGGAATCAAACTCCGGTCCTTAGGCTTTCCAGGCAAGTGGCTTAACCATTGAGCCATCTCTCCAGCTCCCTCCCCCTTTTTGAGATAGGGTCTAATGTAGTGTATGCTGGCCTCAAGCTCACTATGTAACTGAAGGTTAGGACCTTGAACTTCTAGTCCTTTTGTCTTTACCTTCCTAGTACTGATTCACAGGTGTGTTTCACTACACCTGGCAGGCAGTCCATCTTCCCTGGTCTTCCTGAGCTAGCTGCCTTGGTAAGATGTTGGGCCTCTGCCTTTGTAGCAACTCAAATGAAATAAATAAACTGCTGGCAGTGGCAGAAGTAGGTTTCCTCACCATATATCTGGTTTACACACCAGTTGGCTTCCTGTGATGGGAAAGCTTTATTGGCTGTGTGAGATGCTCTGGTGGGTGCCAGGAGGGGCCCTTTATCCTATCGTTAGGGAGACCTTCGGAAATACCAAAGGTCCTGTATTCGCCTCACCCTTCCTGCATCTGTCTGAAATAGTTTAAGCATGAGTAATGGACTAGATGAGGAGAGCCAGGGTTACCTAGAGTCAGACAGGTTTAGCAACTTGCTTTCCACCCCCCCAACACACCTAGCCCAGGACTTGCAACCTATTCTCCTCACTACTGATTTGTTCACTACTAAAATGTATTTTGTATTTTTAGTTGGTAACCACTATTGTTTTTTTTAAATATTTTATTTATTTATTTTCAAGCAGAGAAATACAGAGAGAGAGGAAAAAAAGAAGAGAGAGAGAGAGAGAGAGAGAGAGAGAGAGAGAGAGAGAGAGAGAGAGAGAGAGAGAGAGAGAAAGAAGAGAGAGAGAGAGCACCAGGGCACCAGGGGCATATGTGGGTACTGGGGAATTGAACCCAGGGCCTTAGGCACTGGAGGCAAGTGCCTTAACCGCTGAGCCATCTCTCCAGCCCCACCACTATAGTTTTGAATAAGCAATGCATATACAAGTGAAATAAATAGTTTCTACTCAGGCTCTTTCCTTCTAATCCTCCTGATTGCTACTGCGGTTAGCAGTTTTGTTGGATGTCCTTCTACCTATGTAAACCCATGTCATATTTGATATGCATGTTCGAGCATATATGCTTTAAAGTTTTTTTTTGTTGAAACAGGGTTTTCTCGCCTCTACCTTCCATGTCCTGAAATTATAGGCATGTGCTTCAAGTTGCCCAGAATCCATGAATATTTACTCCTAGAAAGTAGAGTGTTGGGAAGGGGAGATGGCTCAGTGGGTAAACGTGTTTGCTGTGGAAGCCTGGAAATCTGAGTTCAGATCCCAGTGCCTTTGTAAAGCCAGAGGCAGCAGAAAGCATCCGTAAGCCCAGCCTTCCTCTAGAGGAATGAGAGGTGAAATCTGCAGAGCTCAGAGGCCGTCTAACATGGTGCACGTGGTGGAGAACAGCAAAGACCCTCTCTCAAGCAAGGTGGAGACCACAGGTGCATCTACACTTACACACATCACACACAGACACAGACACATATACACTAAAAATCTTTTGGGCTGGAAAGATGGCTTAGCATTAAGGTACTTTCTTTTTTTCTGTTTTTTTTGAGGGTCTCACTCTAGTCCAGGCTGACCTGGAATGACTCTGTAGTCTCAGGGTGGCCTTGAACTCACAGTGATCCTCCTACCTCTGCCTCCCGAGTGCTGAGATTAAAGGTGTGCACCACCACGCCTGGCTTAAGGTACTTTCTTGAAAAGCCTGAAGACCAGGGTTCGATTCCCCAGTACCCATGTTAAGCCAGATGCACAAAGTGGTGTATGCATCTGGAGTTCGTTTGTACTGGCAAGAGGCCCTGGTGCACCCATTCTCTCTCTCTCTCTCTCTCTCTCTCTCTCTCTCTCTCTCTCCTTCCCTCCCTCTCTCTCCTTGTAAATAAGTAAATAAAAATATATTTTAAAACTTAAAACAGAGTGGGAACATAGACTATATTGTTTTTTTTTTTTTTTTACTTTATTTATTCATTTTCAAGCAGAGAGAGAGAGAGAGAGAGCACACCAGGGCCACCACCTTGTGGGTCTGGCTTATGTGGGTCCTGGGGAATTGAACCCGGGGCCTTAGGCACTGGAGGCAAGTGCCTTAACCGCTGAGCCATCTCTCTAGCCCCTTGAGTTTCCTTTTAATGCAGGGTCTTTACATAGTGTGGGCGTTGCACAAGTTGGTCTCAGCTCCCAATGTGATTCTTCTTACTTGCTTATTATATGGCAACGCTATTCTCCTCGGAGTAGCACCAAACCTTCCTGGCATCCAGCAATCCTCCTAGATCGATCGATAGAGATAGAGATAGAGATAGAGGGAGAGAAAATGGGGGTGCCAATGCCTCCAGAAAATGAACTCGATGGCTTTATGTGGGTACCGGGGATTCGAACCTGGCTCATCAGGCTCTGTGGGCGAGCGCCTTCACCGCTGAGTTATCTCTCCATTCTCTGGAACTTTTCTATTAAAGGTTCTAAGCACGGATTTATAGAGTAAGCGCCCCCGACAAGTCCGACTTGATCGTCCCTGTGGACACACTGCGTGGTTCAGGGCTCCTGGCCGAGCTCAGCCAAGCGAACTACAAGTCCCAGCGTGCCTTGCGCGGCTCACGGCGGCGGGAGGACGCCGAAGGGGGCGTGGCTAGCCGAGGGCGGGGTCCTGCGCACCGCTGGAGGCCCGGGGCGGCCTCGGAGAGCCGGGGCGTGAGGGGGGCGCTGCGGGGCGCCGCCGCGCTAGGTGAGCGGCCGGGCGGGCGGGCGGGCGAGGCCTGCCTCGGCGGATGGAGCGGGGGAAGATGGCGGAGGCGGAGAGCCTGGAGACGGCGGCGGAGCACGAGCGGATCCTCCGCGAGATCGAGAGTACCGACACGGCCTGCATCGGGCCCACGCTCAGGTACGGCTGGAGCCCGCGCGGCGGGGCTGTCTCGGGCGAGGCGCGCCCACGGCCCCGGGGGTCTTCCCGTGCCCACGGCCCCGGGGGTCTTCCCGTGCCCACATCCCCGGGGGTCTTCCGGTGCCCACATCCCCGGGGGTCTTCCGGTGCCCACAGTTCCCCGGGGGTCTTCCAAGCGCCCACTGCCCCGGGGGTCTTCCAGCGCCCCGGACCCCGAGGGTCTTCCTGTGCCCACGGCCCCGGGGGTCTTCCGGCGCCCACGGCCCTGGGGGTCTTCCGTGCCCACGACCCCGGGGGTCTTCCGGTGCCCACGACCCTCGGGGGTCTTCCCGTGCCCACGACCCTCGGGGGATCATCCAGCACCCACAGCTCCCCGGGGGTCTTCCAAGCGCCCACGGCCCCGGCGGTCTTCCCGTGCCCACGCCCCTCGGGGGTCTTCCAGCGCCCACAGATCCCGGGGGGCTTCCCGTGCCCACGGCTCCTGGAGGTCTACCAGCGCCCACGGCTCCCGGGGGTCTTCCAGCGCCCACGCCCCCCTCCAGGTCTTCAGGTGTCCACAAGGCCCAGTGGACACCCGTCCCGCCCCAGCCGCAGTCAGAACCCTCACCCCAGTGCTCCAGATGTCCACCATCCCCTGGACATCCTGGGCCTGGAAGGAAGTTTCCTTCAGCTTGTCCCTTCCCCGAGAGCCCTGCTCCCTGCTCGCCCGGTTGCAGGACCTGGTCTCCCCTCACCTCCCTCCCCATGCCTTCTCTTTGCTCTTCTGTCTCCAATGGACATGTCAAAGCAAACCCACCTTCCCAACACCTGTCATACAGCGAGAGACAGTGTGCTGTGTTTATTTACAGATGTTAACTTGTTCAAACCACAAAACCCATTTGTCAGACGTGGCACAGAGAGGTTAAGCGACTCCTTGCCCAAGGTCACAGAGGAAGTCATGTGGGTCCCTAGATGCGAGTCCAGACACCCTTCCCATCTGCCCTGTGATGCTGAGGATGGAACCCAGTGTCTTGCAGCTCGCCTGGCCAGCTGTCCTCTGACTCCTCACTGCTCTTCTGCCTTACTTTCTGAAAATTATTCACCAAGCCCACTTCTCTCTTTCCCCCAATTTCCTGGTGATTCGGAACTAATTCCGGACCCCTCTAGAGTGCATTCTGATCTGCATGTGGTCTGCGCACAGACTGTCACCCTACCCTCCTGGTGCAGTCTCCTGCCAGGGCACCGTCCTGCTGGACAGCAGCGTCCTCAGTGCCATGCCTAGAAATAACTGTGCTTATAGTTTGTGTTTTGTCGCTCCCCCCCCCCCCCTTTTCAGTGCCAAGGATTGAACCCAGGGCCTGGCCCATGCTAGGCAAGCACTCCAGCCCCGAGTTACACCCACAGCCCCTGTCTCTCCTTCTGGACCAGTTCTTTCACACAATGCTTCCTTCCCTTCAGTTGCAATATGATCATTTCTTATTTTCTAGTAAAAAATATTCTTATTTATTAGAGGGGGGCAGTGAATATGGCTGCATCAGGGTTTCCTGCCACTGCAAGTGAACTCTAGAAGCTTGTGGGCACTGTCGTCAGGCTTTGCAAACAAGGGCTTTTAACCGCTGAGCCATCTCTCCAGCTCCCATTTTCCATTTCCTGGAGCTCTTAAAAGCCGGCGTGTGTCATTTTACAGTCTTATGACAAGCCAGAGTTACTAATAGTCTCCTAAGTTCTAAAAGTTAGCAATATTCTCCTAAAAAGTGTGGTAAAGTGTTACCCAGTGTGTTATCTGGAGTTACTTATGATTTTCAGTTGTTCTTGTTTTATTTAACTTTATTTTAGTGCTTTCAATTTACTATAATTTATTGTGTTAACCATTAAACAAATAGTTATACATATTTGTTTTTACTTATTGTGTTAGAATATCCAAGGCTGGCTTCAGTCTCACTGTGTAACCAAAGATGACATTAAAAAAAAATTTACTATTAGAGAGAGAAAAGAGAAAGGGAAAGGGTGAATGGCCATGCCAGGGTTTCCTGCCATTGCAAACAAACTCCAGATGTATGTGCTACTTTGTGCATGTGGCTTCATGTGGGTGTTGGGGAATTGAACCCAGGCTGGCAGGCTTTGCAAGCAAGCACCTGTAACCAGTGAGCTATCTCTTCAGCTCCCAAGGATGACCTTGAATGTCCGGTCCTCCTACTTCCATTCCTCTAAATGCTGAGGTTACAGATGTGTGCCACCATGGCCGTTTTAATGCAGTGCTGAGGGTTGAACACAGGGCTTTGCTCACATCATCTACCCAAGTCGTCCATATTTGTATGAACTGAGTTCTGGCCTGTAACTCTCGGGTATCTTCACTTTAAGGATGCATGCCTTATGGGGCCTGGGGAGATGACTCCGTGGGTAAAGCATGAGGACGTCAATTTGTAATCTCAGGGCTCCTGTGCCCAGCTAGCCTGGCTTGTGCAGAGGTGAACAACAAAGACACCCCGTCTCAGCCAAGGTGGAAGGTGAGGACTGACCCCTCAGATTGTCCTCTGACCTTCACTGTGTGCTATAGCACATGTGGACATACTGCTCTGCACACACACACACAAGAATGTACACATTAGGGGTCAGGGGTTCAGATACGTTACACATTCTCCCTAAAGTTATCATAACTCAGTTCTTTTTTTTTTTTTTTGGTTTTCCGAGGTAGGGTCTCCCTCTAGCCCAGGCTGACCTGGAATTCACTCTGTAGTCTCAGGGTGGCCTTGAACTCACAGTGATCCTCCTACCTCTGCCTCCCTGAGTGCTGGGATTAAAGGCGTGCACCACCACGCCCGGCTCAGTTCTTTTTTTAAAACTGGAAAGTGGAGTTTTGCAGAGGTAAGTGAATTAAGGGGTCTTTTATCTTTTAAGGGAACATTATTTAAAAAACCTCACAAAGTTTAAGTTCTAGAATCACATTGTAACCATCTCAGTTATAGTAGCTTTTTTCTGACTCCCAATATCATTATTAGGATTTTTTTTTTTTTTTGGTTTTTCGAGGTAGGGTCTCACTCTAGCCAGGCTGACCTGGAATTCACTATGTAGTCTCAGGGTGGCCTTGAACTCATGATGATCCTCCTACCTCTGTCTCCCAAGTGCTGGGATTAAAGGCGTGCACCACCATGTTCAGCTTCATTATTAGGAATTTTTTTTCATTATTAGTTTTTTTTTTTTGGTTTTTCGATGTAGGGTCTCACTCTAGCCCAGGATGACCTGGAATTCACTCTGTAGTCTCAGGCTGGCCTCAAACTCACGGCGATCCTCCTACCTCTGCCTCCCGAGTGCTGGGATTAAAGGCATGCGCCACCACGCCCGGTTCATTATTAGAATTTTGAAGTTTTAAAAAATGTTTATCTGTGTGTGGCCACTTCAAAGTGCCAGCACTCCACCTTCTTTGAGATAGGATCTCTGGCTTTACATAGGTGCTGGGGAATTGAACCTGGACTGGCAGGCTTTGCAGGCGAGTCTCTGTAACTGCTGATCCATCTCCCCAGCCCAGAGGGTTTTGATGTTTGTCTGCATGTTTGTTTCGAGACATAACCCTAGATCCTACTCAGAGTTCAAACAGGTGAACATCCTGTAATACCGATTGTACCCAGTCTTTGTCCTTGGTCTAGCTTGTCTGCCCATGATCCTGAGGGATGATCTCACCTTTTTACCTCATTCCATCCAGAGGCAGTCGCATGCACAGACTTGATGGTTCAGGTTGTAGGCCTTACCTTGCGTCTCCTCCATTGTCTGTATCTCCTGGTTTGATTAAGGCAGTGGATTCTCTTTCATAACCACCTGTAATGGTGTTTCAAACCCCTCTGGTCTCCATAGTTCACCTTTATTTCTTCCATATTTCTTTCTTTTAAAAAATATTTTATTTCAAGCAGAGAGAGAAGAGAGACAGAGAGAACGGGCATGTCAGGGCCTCAGCCACTGCAAATGAACTCCAGATGCATCTGCCACTTTGTGCATCTGCCTTTACGTGGGTACTGAGGAATTGAACCCAGGTTGTTAGGCTTTGCAGGCAAGCGCTTAACCACTCAGCCATCTCTCCAGCCCCACAGTTTTTTCTTTTCCAAGGTAGTGTTTCATTCTAATCCAGGCTGACCTGGAACTCACACTGTAGTCCCAGACTGGCCTCAAACTCATGGTAATCCTTCTACCTCATCCTCCTGAGTACTGAGGGCTGGGGTTAAAGGGTCTTCCATATTGTGAGGTCTTTTTTTCATCTTTTTAAAAAAGATTTTTATTTGCAAAGAGAGAGAGAGGAGAGAGGAGAGAGAGGGGGAGAGAGAGAGAGAGAGAGGAGAGAGAGAGGAGAGAGAGAGAGAGGAAGAGACAGAGAATGGGCGCACCAGGGTCTCCAGCTTCTGCTAACAAACTCCAGATGCACGTACCACTTTGTGCATGTGGCTGTACATGGGTACTGGGGAACCGAACCTGGGTCATTAGGCTTTGCAGGCATGCACCTTATCCACTGAGCCATCTCTCTAGCCCTCTTTCATCTTGCTAAGGCATCATATTCTTAGCTGTTCTTGAGGTGAGATTTCTAACTGAAGAGAAACTAAAGCAGAGAAGAAGAGTGAGATGTAAGATTTAATATGCTAAATCCAACTCCAAATCCAGTTGTCAGTGTTTGCTTGCTTTCCCTCGAGATCTGGCGGCTTATTCAGATATTATCCCTTTTTTGTTGCGAGTCACAACAGCTTGGCTTTTTCATTACATATTCTCATTTTTGTTGTAAACCATGCAATGTTGGTAGAATTCCACATATCATACATAAGGCAATACTTCTCCTTTTCACTGTAATTCTAAAAGGCCCAACCATTTCCATGCACACAGAGGCTGTTGCCTAGCAATTTCTTATGGAAAGCAGTCATCTGTTTCTCTTGTTTACATCTTAATTATAATAATTATTATTTTAAACAAGAAGTTTATTTAAGTCTTTGACTTGAAGGGAAAGCTATGTAGAATTCATTTTTTTTGTTTTTTTTCCCTTAGAATTCATTTTTAAGAGTAATTTATATTTAATCGTCCTACATGTAACAGCTATGTACAAAAAAGTTTATAAAATTGTCCTTGGTCTTATGATAAATAAGCAAAAGTCTTTATTTGAACAATGTATATAAGGATATTCATTTATTTATTTGGTGGTGGTTGGTAAAACAATAGAAATATTTTTAAAAAATATTCATTTTCGAGGAGAGAGAGAGAGAGAGAGAGAGAGAGCGCACACCAGGGCCACCACCTTGTGGGTCTGGCTTATGTGGGTCCTGGGGAATTGAACCCGGGGCCTTAGGCACTGGAGGCAAGTGCCTTACCCGCTGAGCCATCTCTCCAGCCCAACAATAGAAATATTTTAAAGATAGCACAATATGCTTATGCTCCACACCAGTTACTTCACATACAGTAAAAGTAAAGGAACAGAGAAAACTGTGCTGTAATAATCAGGATGTGGTGGAAGCAGATTGGGAGTAAAGTGCAGACTTCCTTTTTAATAGACACCTCAGCGTGTGCTGCTGAACACAGGCTTTACCTTCACTCCATTTCCAGCTGCGCAGGCGTGTCTGGTTCATCGATTGTCTGCCTGTCATATTGGAATCTGATCCTCTTTGGCAAACCCTGCCATTCACAATAGGCTGTCATTAGTAACTGAGTATTTATATTTAGCCTTTTGTTTTTTAAAAGAATCATTTGTGTGTATGTGTGTGTATATGTGTGTGTGGGCACATGCACACCACAGCACATATGTGGACTCAGAGGACCTCAGGGTGTTGATCTTTCCACCTTGGTTCGGTTAGGACTTCTTGTTTTTTTTTTTTTCCCCTTGGGAAGACCAGACTAGCTGGCCAATGAGCTTCACGAGTCTCCTCCTCTTTGTCTGCTCTTTGTGATTGGGGAGCTCCTCAGACTTCTTACCTGGCTGCAGGGGATCTGAACTCTTGTTGGCAGGCCTGCAGAGCAGGCACCTTTAGCCACCAAGACATTTCCCCAGTCCCCGTTTTTATTTCATTTTGGATATCTTTATTGAGCTTATCCACCGGGGTGGAAATGTCTGTACAAAATCAAATGTTTGTTTCTGTAACTTCTGCATCACAGCGAAAACCCAGTTTTAAAGTGTCAACTCAGTCAAAGCCCTTTACTTAGAACCAGTAGCTTCTTTGAAGCCACACTGACACTTGAATATGGTTAAAACTTGAATGCAGAAAATTGGTTGGTTGGAAAGCTAATTAAGCTTCCAACTTGTTCAAGTATAAAAAGGCAAAATTGTGTTTTCAGAGATACAGTCCCCTGGGATCACCAACATTGGACAGCTGTTAATAGTATTTATTTATTATCTATTTTTTGACAGGGCCTCACTCTAGCCCAGGCTGACCTGGAATTCACTCTGCAGTCCCAGGTTGGTCCCTCGGGTGCTGGGATGGAAGGTGTGCACCACCACACCTGGCTGTTAATAGTATCTAGAGTCCTTTGATCAGGAGGAATCCAGGTGCCCTTCAGACTGTCTTGTGTCCACTCTTCTTGTGAGAGGTTTGTGGGTTTGTGGAATGGCACCCAATTTATCTCCCCGAATAGCAAGTTGGAAGGGATGTGGGATGACAGACAGCTTTACCTTCAGGTGTCCTGAGGCATTTCCTGCCAATTCAAGTGCCTCCAGGAGGGCCATTGCACCTCCGTGTCTACCCAGGGCTGCTTGTCCCAGATGTCAGGGGACTGCAAGCTGCCTCAGGCCTGCTAGCTGGGAGTCTTTGAAGCTCACACAACAAGGCCGAGAGATCCCACACCAGCTCCCCATGGCGCTGCTATTCAAACTCGTGTTTTCACACTTTTTAGGCAGGGTTTTCATAGCTCAGGCTGGCTTCAAACTTAGGTCGTTTGGGAGGACTATTGCTCCTCCTGCTTCTACCTCCTAGATGCTGGGATTATAGACGTCACCACCATTCCTGGGTCATTGGAATAGTTAGATGCAGCTAGTGTCTAGAACTATAGCAAAATGTTGCACTGCAAGCAAGATAATTATGGCCCAAAGTGATTTTTAGTAAAAATACAGGCTGTCTCATTTTACCTAGTTTGTGATTAAAAACTATAGAATCAATCTTGATTTGCTTTATACACTTGACAGGCTGTCATGTGGACACTGTGGACAGCAGCCATCTCTTGTTCTCTAATCTTGTTGCTCTCAATATCTTTATTTTTAAAACATGCTTATCTTTTTCTTCTGTGTAAATTGTCTTTGCTTTCCCTGCTATTTTTGTGCTTGCTTTTGTATTTCCCTTCTATTTCCTGTAATTTAGTACATTAAAGCACATACTGATACGCACATTGTTCAGTTAAATATCCAAGCAAGTACCCAAGAATCATCACAATGAAATGGTGTTCGTTTGCTGGTGCTAATAAACATTAGAATCCTAAAGGTATTGCTGTGAAATATGATCTTATCAAGAAATATGAATGAATTAAAAACAACAGACATTGTGCTTGACTGAATCTCTACTATAAAACTTTGTTGGTATGGAGTTTAAGGAAGAACATTTTCAAAGGGAACCATAATGGATCTGGCTGAGCATTGTGTGTGTGTGTGTGTGTGTGTGTGTGTGTGTGTTCATTTGTGTTTTTCTCCAAGCCATGCTCAAGACAGGGGTAGCCAGGAGGAACCTGGGGCCGCAAATGTGTTCGGAGTTTAGATGATCAATGTGTCCTGCGAGCATTTTGGTTTTGATGAGATGAAGGCCCTGACCTCTGTGAGGAGAGCTCACATGGATGGACGGTACGCATGGCTCCAGGAGAGGGACGAGGGAAGACCTGACCTCTGTGAGGAGAGCTCATGTGGATGGACAGGAGAGCTCTTGAAGGCTGCAGAATCAGGTCAGCAGAAGCTCTTCTATCCACGGCGCTGGGGGATCCCAGCAGTGCTAGCTCGTGGGAGGCAGAGCAGCTTTCAAGTTGAGGTCAGCCTGGGACTCCCAATGAGACCCTGTGTAAGCACAGCCTTTGAGAGAAGCAGTTAGAGGGCGGCAGAGATGGCTCAGTGGTTAAGAGTACTTGTTCCTTAAAGCGAGGGTCTGCCTGGAGGGCCTGAGTTTGATTCCCTCAGAACCCACGTTCTGACAGCTGCACGTGGATACACATGTCGTAACCCAGCAATAGTGTGTGCTTGCTGACCAGAAAGCAGCAGCTCTGGGTTGAGGGCAGAGACTTGTCTCCAGGGAGTGAGTATGTGATTGAGGGAGGGAGGGAGGGCACCTGATGTTCTCTGCACACACACGCATAGTGCACACATATAAGATACACCATACATAATACCCCATACCTCACACACATGCAAAAAAAATTCAGATATGGATCTGACTGAATATATGTTAGGTTTCAAAAATGCACCTTTAGCCAGGCGTCGTGGCGCACACCTGTAATCCCAGCACTCAGGAGGCAGAGGTTGGAGGATCGCTGTGAGTTCAAGGCTACCCTGAGACTACATAGTGAATTCCAGGTCAGCCTGGGCTAGAGTGGGACCCTACCTTGCTAAAAAAAAAAAGAAATGCACCTTTAATTTTGAGGTAATTGGAAATTCATATGTGGTTATAAGAAGTACTATAGGGAGGAGAGGGCTGGACATGGTGACGATCGTCCTAGCCCTCTCCAGGCTGAGGTAGGAGAATTACTGTTGTGTTCCTGGCCAGCCTGGAGTTACAGAGTGAGTTTCAGGTAAGTTTCTTTTTATCGCTGAGTAGTTTTTTTTTCTAGTTTTTTTATGGTATAATTTTACCATAGTTTATCCATTGAAAGTCATGTTGGTTGTTTCTAGGTGTTGGTTGTCATGAATAAGGCTTCGAAATAAAAAGCTATAGATCGATTTTTGTGTGAACATACCTTTTATTCTCTAGCATATTTATCCAAGAGTGAAAAGCAGACTTGTTGGGTCATATAGGCACCTAACTGTTTAACAAAAGGTTTCAATTTATCCAAATTTTTACCAGCATTTGGTGTTGTAATGTTAGCAGAAAATATTGTCATTCTGTTATGTGAATAATATCTCTATTACTGAGTAGTTTTTTTTTTTTTTTGAGGCAGGGACTTGTGTAGCTACACTGAGGCTGGCCTTGACCTCCTGATCATTCTGCTCCACTTTTCATCTGTTGGGATTACAGGCCGGTGCATTCATAACTGGCTTCATTGCGGTTTTAATTTTCCATTCTCTAATTGCCAAGGATGTTGAACATCTTTGCATGTGTCTGGCCTCTGCAGGGGTGTGCACAAGGCATGCACATCTGCAAACACACATGTGCATATGCAAACACTACACTCACACCCCTCCCCCCAGAAAAAAAGAATGTTGTTCTTTGAGATAATAACTCAGGCTCCATTCTCCAGTCAAAAAATGATTGTTCTAGATTTGGATATTGGCAAGTGGTTCTTGCATAATTGTGGAGGAATAAATTTATGTGCTAGGTCCCCAGCTGGGGGCAATCTGAGAATTAGAGACTCCTGGAGAAGTATTGTTAGGGTGAGCTCGTTGGGGGTTGTAGCCAGCTTTCCCTTGCCAGTGTTTGGCACACTCTCCTGATGCTATTGTCCACCTGATGTTGACCAGGAGGTGATGTCCACCCTCTGCTCATGCCATCATTTTTCCTGCCATCATGGAGCTTCCCCTTGAGCCTGTAAGCCAGAATACACCCTTTCCTCCCATAAACTGCTTTTAGTTGGGTGCCGGCAACAAGAAGTAGACTACGGCAGCCACCATGACTTGTGAAGCAGATCTGCCTCAGGAGTTTGTACACACCAGGCAAGCACTGTACATGCCATCTAGCTCTAATCCAAGATTTGAGAATTCTTTTAAGGTTGCATTTATAGATACAATGCATTATATTTTCTATAGTTTAATACTGTCAGCATTTTTTCTTATACCAGATAAATGTATTCTTAATTGAATTTTCTGAGAAGTGCTTTGGGTGTTTATGTCTAGTATGTTTAGTTTGGTAAACTTTAGCAACTCAGCCTTCAGAAGGATGTTCCTGTGGCCTTGAGATGACAGTGCTGGGTTCTTGTTAATAGCTCCATTGTATGTTCAGGGGACCTCACATTCACTGATTCTCATTATATGGTCAGCTGGGATTTCAAGTTTGTTGTCATTGCTCAGAGTTTCCAGAAAGTCATCCTGGATCTCCAGCACTAGGCTTTTGATAACATTTGCTATCTGGAGCTGTTTATGTCATTGGGTTTGGAATTTTATTTGTTCTTAAAGCATATCAGTAAGCCAGATCTTCTGGTGGGGACTTGTTCTACATTTGTTTGGCTCTAATTTAATTTCTAATTTATGTGGCACTAACAATACCAAGTGGAGTTTATCAGGAGTGGTGGCACATGCCTTTAGTTCCAGGAATCTAGAGGGAAAAGGATCGCTGTGAGTTCGAGGCCAGCCTGGAGCTACAGAGGGAGTTTCAGGTCAGCATGGGCTAGAGTGAGACCCCATTTCAAAAGCAAAACAAAACAACAAATACAACAAAAATAAAGGGGCCTTTCAGGTCAGGCTGCAAAAAACCTAAACTAAAGGGCCAACCGTGACCTAGTGCATAGGATGAGGTCCTGGGTTCAGTCCTTAGCACGCACAGATAGCTGTTCCTGCTCGTTGTCTGTTTGACCACATATTCCTGTTAATGCAAACAGTGTAAGCAGTGGTAAGTAATGGGCACATTCATCTGTATGTATAGGTTATAGGTAAGTAATAAAATATGTATACTTTATCAAGCATACTCAGAAAGTAGGTATAGTCATATTTTCTATGCTTTAGTAGAAGCTCTCTCTCTCTCTCTCTCTCTCTCTCTCTCTGTGTATGTGTGATTATGCTTTTTTAAAGAGAGTGGTGAGTGGTGTAGTCCATGCTGGTCTTGAACTCTATGTAGTAGAGGATGACCTTGAACTCTTGATTCTCCTGCCTCAACCTCCTGAGTTCTGGGATTATAGATGTGCATCACCAAGCCTAGTTGATGTGATGGGGTCAACCTAAGCCACATCCCAACCCTAGAAATAGATTTCACAAAGTCACCTTGGGGGCTGGGAGTGTACCTTCTTTATAGAGTGCTTCCTAGCTTCTGTAGGGCCTTGTGTTAGATGCCCAGCACCAGGGGGACGCCTTTTCTCTAGTCCCTCCATCTGAACCCAAGCAGACTCCAGAGGTAGATTTCTTGGGTTCAGTTTCTGGCTCTTTTACTCACTGACTGTGTTATCTTGGGTTACTTTATCTTTCTTAACATGTAAAATGTGACAACTGTAAGAAATGATGTCTATCTTTTATTAAGTATTTGCTGTCAGTCATTATTACGAGATCCAGCTGTAAATAATATATAAAGTGAAATATTAAAACATCCTCTTTCTCTGGGGCTGGGGACATAGCTCAGTGGCAGGGTGCTCCCCTCCTAGCGTGCAACCCCTTTGGGTCCGTCCTCAGCACTGTGAGCCAAAACCAAAACAGGCAACCACAACTTAAAGACCCTTCACCTATAACCAGCCAGGTGTTCTGATGATCTGTGAGTGGCAGACTCATGACTTTCAGCGCTGCTTTTGCTCGGGCTTGGGGCTTGAGCCTTGGCAACATCACCAGTGGTCCGGTTTGCCTGGTTACTCATCACTTGTCTCATGAAATTGCTGTAAAAATTAAATAAGTATTGAGCTTAGGTGAATATATGGGTGCAATGAAAATAAAAAGTACAGAGTTGGGCATGGTGACACACCCAGCACTAGTGTGGCTGAGGCAGGAGGATCACTGTGAGTTTGAGGCCAGGCTGGCTACAGAGTGAGTTCCAGGTCAGTCTGGGCTAGAGTGAGACCCTTCTTCAAAAACAAACAAAAAACAACCTCCTAAACAAAACAAGTAACGAAAAGTACAAATTATATATATGTACATGCACACACACTATGTATGTATGTATTTGGGTAGTGGGGGTGGACTAGACCTTGCATAGTCTCAAAGTGATAGATTTTGTTTTAAGAGACACTTGAAAATGCATGTTTTTAAATTTAATTTTTCTTGATATGGGGTGTATGTATGTCTGCATGAGAGTGTGCAGTTATGTGTGCGTGTGTGGAGACCAGGTGAGGATGTGAGGCGTCCTCTGAGGCAGAGTCTCTCACTGAGCCTGGAGCTGCACCCTTTTTCGGTAAGACTGGCTGACCAGCAAGCCCAGTGATCATTCTCTCAGTCTCCTCAGTGCTAGGGTTCCAGGAGTGCGTAACCATACCTGGCTTTTTCTAGCCTGGGCTACAGAGAGCCTACCTTGAAAACAAGCAAACAAAGCAAGAACTACAAATGAGAGAAAACTGTGATATTTGTCTTTTTGAAACTGGCCACAAGGTGCGTCCATTTTCTTGCAAACAACATGACTTAGTCTTTTTTTATGGCTGAAAAGCATTCCGTGGTATGTCTACTACATTTTCCTTATCTATTCCTCTGTTGTTGGGCACCTAGGTTGGTTTGTAATTTGGCTGTCATGAATAGTGCTATAATAGACATTGATGTGCATATGTCCATCTGATATCTTGACTGGGAGTCTTTTGGCTGAATCCCAGGAGTGGCACAGCTGGGCAGTGTTGTGGGAACCCTCCATACTGACTTCCATAGTGGGTGGGCCAGTTTGCATTCCCACCCACAGTGTGTGAGCTTCCTTTAGTTTACGTGCTTGGCGGCATTTGTTACTTGTATTCTTAATGCCTTTCATTCTGATTGTGGTGAGATGGACTCTCAATGCTTTTCTTTTTTTATATTTTTGAGAGAGAATGAATGAATGAATATGGGCACACTCAGGGCCTCTTAACACTGCAAGGGAACTCCAGATGCACACACCACTTTGTACATCTGGCTTTACATGGGTACTAGGGAATCAACCCCAGGCTGTCAGGCCTTGCAGGTAAGCACCTTTAACCACTGAGCCATCTCTCCAGTCCCCTCAATGTAGTTTCCATTTGCATTTCTCTGATGGCTAATCAGGTTAAACATTTTTTTCATGTTTTGTATTTCATCTTTTGAAAACTGGCTGTTCATTTCATAAGCCCATTATTGATTGGGTTGTTTGATTTCTTATTGTCTAGTTTCTTGAGTTCATGTCTATTCTAGATATTAATGTTTCGGATGTATAGATAGCAGGATTTGTGATTCAGTCTTTAAAACTGAAAATAAACTGGATATGGTTACTCACACCTGTAATCCCAGCTCTCAGAAGGCTGAAGCAGAAGGATTGTCACAAGTTTGATTCAGTCTGGGCTATATAGTGAGCTCCAGGCCAACATGGACTATAGTGAGACCTTGTCTTAAAAAAGTAAAAGCAGGGGCTGGGGACAGAGCTTCGTTGGTAGAGTCCTTGTCTAGAATGCTGGCTTCTCCAGAGCCTCAGAAACAGGTTAGGTGGCACATGCTTATAGTCCTAGTACCCAGGAGGTGGGAGCAGGAGGATCAGAATCTCAAGTCCTTGGTCAACCCTGGATATACGAGACTGTGCAAAAAGTGAACCATGGCCTGGGGAGGTGACAAAAGTGGTTAAAGACGCTTGCTTTCAAAGGCTGCTGGCACAGGTTTGATTCCTCAGTATCCACATAAAGACAGATGCACAAAGTAATGGCAATGGCACAATGCCCTAGTGTGCACAGATTCTCTGTTTCTCCAAATAAATAAAAATATTTAAACTGAAAAAAGCCAGGTGTGGTGGTGCATGCCTTTAATCCCAGCATTTGGGAGGCAGAGGTGGGAGGATTACTGAGAGTTTGAGGCCTCCCTGAGATTACATAATAAATTCCAGGTCAACCTGGGCTAGAGTGAGATCCTACCTTGAGAAGAGAGAGAGGGGGGGAGGAAGGGAAGGAGGGAGGGAGGGAGGGAGAGAGAGAGAGAAGAAGGAAAGAAGAAAAGAAAAGAAAGGAAAAAAGAAAAGAAAACCCAAGCCCCGGAAGATGTACTCTGAGGCATTACTGCCCCCACAGGGACCCTGCAGTGATTAGTGATAATCCCACTGAGGAGGGCTCTCAATGGAATGGGGACAGGGGAGGAATATAACCTGATGGGAATATAGCCTGTTTGCAATATGTTTATATATTAAAGTTCTCAATAAAATTAAAAACAAACACCCTCAAACCAAACCAGAACCCAGGATGCAAATAGAACCAGAACAGAACATACAACACCACACCCACCAAACAAACAAACCTCCACAGCCCTGACAATGAAAATGTATCCGATACTACTTTAGCAACTAATCTAGTATGCAGTTAATTTAGTTTATTGCATAGCTAGTGCTGCAATAATAGAATTTGTTGTGGTTTATGGAAACTCAAGGCACCAAATATTTGAAAATGAAAAAATGAGAAAAGCTAAGCTATATAATTGCTTATTTTCACCAAGATTCTTGGAACCTGCTTTGTTATTTCATGAGTACGTGATATTTAGCAGTTTGGTCTCCAAACAGTATATTTTGATTACTGATTTCGGTTACTGATTAAAATGTCTAATGCATTGCCAACGTACTACCTAAAAAATTCATGCAAGGCTGGGGTGTGGCTCAGCTGATAGAGTGCTTGCTTAGCATGCTGGAGGCCCTCATTCTATCCTCAGCATTGCATAAACCATTGTGGTGGCCCTGGCTTCTAATCCCAGCATTTAGGAGGTTGAAGCAGAAGGAATAGGAGTTCAAGGTCGGCCTGAGATATATGAGACCCTGTCTCAAAAAAAATATTTAAATTTTATATGCTTTTGCAATAAAAAACCCACAAAAATTATAAAATGGTTACATTTACTATCCTTAAAGGTATTCGTTTTCTTTTTTTTTTTGTCTGTAAACATTTCTTAAATATCTACTCTGTGGGAAGCAAAGGTAGGATTGCTGTGAATTTAAGGAACTACAGAGTTCCAGGTTAGCCTGGATTAGAGTAAGACCCTGCCTCAAAACCAACCAACAGCCAGGTGTGTTGGTGCACGCCTTTAATCCCAGCACTCGGGAGGCAGAAGTAGGAGAATTGCCGTGAGTTCAAGGCCACCCTGAGACTACAGAGTGAATTCCAGGTCAGTCTGGGCTAGAGAGAGACCCTACCTCGAAAAACCAAAAAACAAAAACAAAAACAAAAAACAAAAACAAAACAAAAAACCCAACAAACAATAATAAAAAAATAATAAAAACTACTGTGTTAGTCTCAAGGAATATAAAGACAAAAGTAGGAAAGTATAGTTTATTGGGACTATATCTTGGGTAGTCCAGTTACATTCTTGAATTGAAAAGTCATGTTTAAGTAATTTTTCCTAATGTCAGATGTTTTCCTTTTCAGGGAAACCATCAGCTGTTCCTAAAATACTAGAAATAATAGGAAGTAAAATTAGTTGGATCATCTTTTTTTGTAAGTTGCCAGTTTTTTTTTTTTCTGCAAGTGGGGGTAGGGATGAAACAAAATGAAATATTGTTTTAGCAAATATTTTGGTCCAGTTTAGGTTTTCTAGAAAATAGGCAGGTTCAATTTATGGTAAATTTATTCTTTATTTAACATTTGATCTAGTTTGTGGTTATTAAAATACTATTTAGAAAAGAACAAAAAAATTAAAAAAAATACTATTTAGAAAAAAAATAACAAAAAAATTACTATTTTGGCCAGGTGTGGTGGCACACGCCTTTAATCCCAGCACTCGGGAGTCAGAGGTGAGAGGATCGCCACGAGTGTGAAGCCAGCCTGAGACCATAGAGTGAATTCCAGGTCAGCCTCGGCTAGAGCAAGACCCTGCCTCAAAAAACCAAATAAAAAATACTATTTATTCGGAGGTTATATATAGAGACGAGAAAGTAGATTATTAAAAGCCAATCTAGAAATAACATTACTTATAATTAGCGTGCTTTTCTTTTCTCTTCCCTCTCTCCCTCCCTCCCTTTCTCTCTACCTGCTTTGTTTTCTTTTTGAGTCAGGGTCTCGCTGTAGCCCCGGCTGACCTGGTACTCACTCTGTAGGCCCAGGCTGGCCTCAGACTCACGGTGATCCTGCTACTTCAGTCTCCCGACTGCTGGGATCAAATATGTGTGCCACCAATACATAGATTCTAGTGAAAATTATGTCTTCTAGGTAATAACCTTTACATTATAACAATTTTCAAAAAAAGCATAGGATTAGAGAAACTAGTATTATGGATTTCTTGCCATACACTTATATATTTAGCCAGTAGAAGGGCAAATTGTCTAGCTTAATTTTGTGATATTTCTACTTGATCACTTTTTCTGTAGATGATAAAAGGTAGGAGAATAGTTTTTCTTCTTTACTTTTATCATCATAGTCTCTATTGAAATACATAGTAGCAGTAGGTTTCTTTTGAAAGCTTAGTATTAAATATTAAATATCTTTCTCCATTTTAATTTTACATTATTCTGCTAATGAAAAAAATCAGAGTTCATGTTACTTGAAGCCTGGACATAGTTCCATGATTAGTTGGTACTGTTGCCCAGTGGCTGTGAAAGGGAGCTGAAGTTTGACCGTACTGAATTCTCTGTGAGGTTTCTTCTAGAAACAAACTCAGACTCTTCTTGCTTCAGCAAAGATGTAATTTTTGACAAGTGCTTGGGAAGTTCCTTCTCCACCCTCCTGCGGGGAGCTCAGAGAAGGGAGTCATCAGCACAGCCACCTTCCAGGCCAGAGTGGGAGATGCCATAGAAGTGAGCAGGACCGTATGTCAGATCTCTTTATGTCAGCATAAAGGCAGCTCCGGAATGTGCATCGTAGCCTCAAGGAGGAACCAGCCCGCCTGGCCCACTGTATGGCCTTGACAGGCCTCAACGGTAGTGACGTGCCTGCTAGGCACGACACCACAGCAAGTCCCAGGGACACTTCTGCTCTTGTCTGCCTGCTCGGGAGTGGCAAACGGCTCCACTGTGCCCAAGACACAGACCATGGTGAGGTAGACTGAGGCTGTGGGGAGCAGTAGAAAGAATCAGCCAGGGGACAGAGCTCCCCATAATGAGTACAGCGATCCCTGACTTCCAATTTGGAAAAAGTATGGAAGAGCCAGGGGAAGCTGAAGCAGAGAACTATACCTCAAAACGACATTGCATCACTGGTGCACCATGGCTCAGGGAAGAGGAGGCAGAAAAATTGTAAGAGCTATCTTTGGTGGGGAAATATCCAGAGGCATTGCCTCCCTCAAAAAAAGACAAAAATAGATTGAACCAATACAAGATTTAAAACATCAAACTCTAACTCCAAGTCCTATAATAACCAGTGACTGGTCTTTGGAGTTCCAATTCTGACCCTCAAGTTTGGCTACTCACAGTCCCAGAAAACTTCATCAGTGGCTCTCCTTGGCAGTCATCCCATAGTCCTGGCATTTCAAAGGGTCTCCACGGCAACCTGTGGTTCATCATCATGGCTCCATCGGGCCTCCACACAGGTAATCCAACAGGCCTGCTTCATACTGCTGATGGCCATTTTTTCAAAAACAAAATGGTGTTGCAAATCCAGTGACCCTCTCTCTTCCTGCATTTGTTATACTCTATAGAACCAGTTGGGAACCAAGCCAACTTTGAAGAGCAGGAAACCTTTAGCATTCAGGCCCCTTACTTCAAAAGACTGCATTCTTCCTGCTGCCCCAATGCAGATCACCTGGCTCAATCTCAATGGCTGTCATCTCTCAAACAATTGCAGCTGAACAGGCAGCAGTTTTGGTCCAAAGATTTCCTTCCTTTCTGTGCCATCTCCATCTGCTCAGAGCAGTCCATTTCCACGCAAAGCAACCCTGCACAGGTTCCCAGGACACAGGCAGAATGCAGCAGGCCTCTCACACAAACTGCTTCTGGCACAGTCCTGACAAAGTTCTTTCTCACCCTCGAAAGCCAAACCTCACAGTCCACAGTTCTTACTGCATTCAGGTCTTTCACCTATGACCAGAGTGGTCCATCAAAGCTGTACTTAAGAGTACTGCAAGGCATCTTTTAGGCTGAGGTTTCAAAACCGCAATCCTCCTGCAAATCAGTTCCAAAAGGCCAGAGCCAGAATCAGGGCTTTAGCAGCTACAAATGATTAAACTGGTACCAAATTGTTGTAGTCAACCTTTCTGTCGTTGCTGCAACAAAGTACCCAACCAAAAGCAAGCTGATGGGAGGAATTGGAGTTATGATGGCTTATGGACTCGGATAGGGGGGAAGCTCCATGATGGCAGGGAAAATGATGTATAAGCAGAGGATAGACATGACCTTCACCACAGCACTACAGTCAGCAGCAGGAAGGTGTGCTAAACACTGGCAAGGGGAAGCTGGCTGTAACACCCATAAGCCCGCCCCCAACAACACACCTCCAATAAGGTTCTAATATCAAACTGCCATCAGCTGGGGAACGAGCATTCAAAATGCATTCGTTTGTGGGGGATCAAACCACCACACGTACCTACATATTTAGAAAGAGAAAAAAAAAAACAAATGTGGCCAACTGCACAAAGGTATATTCTCTGTGCAGTGTGAAATTAAAGATTAAGCATTATCATGAGAGCAATTTTCACAGATTAGTACTTTATTCTGCTTGTGAATGACTGAAGTTTTTGTTTTTGAGGTAGGGTCTCTAGCCCAGGTTGACCTGGCACTTACTCTCTAGATAGTCCCAGGCTGGCCTCAGACTCACAGTGTTCCTTCCGTGTAGGCCTTGTGTGCCACCACACTGGGTGTGGGAAATGTTAGCTGTGCCATAGTGGAGTGCTTGGGAGTTTTTGACCCTTTTCAGAGGATATGCTATATTCTGCTGCCCCCTAGTGACTATTCTGCCCATGAGCAGTTCACTCTGCAAGTGTAATTTGAGAATTCCCTTTAGAGCTGTGCAATCATGTAAAAGTAACAGTGCCAAGTAAAAAATTACAAATAACTTTTTATGGCTAACCTCCATACATACACATAATATCACCATCATAATTCCCCCACACTGTTTCTTTCCCCTCCTCTATCTTCCTTCTTTGGAATCCCTTCTTCTAATCAGTCCCTGTTCAGTTTTTACCTTTTATCAATAACCTCCATACAAACCCCACCCACCATCCTTTTACCAACAACCTCCATACAAATAGTCAACATACCATGGCCAAACCCACCCACCATCCTTCCTTTTACCCCTTCCCTAGCTCCCCTTCACTGACTGCCTTCTTTCCAACTAGTCCCTGGGTTGTTTTTTTTTTCCCCACCCTCGAAAGCCAAACGGTAGGATCTCGCTCTAGTCCAGGCTGACCTGGAGTTCACTGTTTAGTCTCAGGCTGTCCTTGAACTCATAGTGATCCTCCTGTCTCGGCCTCCCAAGTGCAGGAATTCAAGGTTGTGGCACCACACACCTGGCCCTCTGTTCTATTTTTTAATAAGATACTTTTTGACCATACCCATATAATAATGCTACTCTCACTCTTGTCTAGAGAAGCTTCTCTTTCAGATGGCAGTGACCACAGGGATAATTCAAAAGACACCATAGTGCTGAGAAGTGACAGTGGAGTGTTCAGCACTGGGACATCTCTATCACACTTCCTGAGGCTCAGGGTCTATTGTGGGAGAGGTGGTGGAAAGATTGTAAGAGCCAAAGGAAGGGGAGGACTGCTTCCAACGCAAACTTCCAGACACAAAATGGCCTTGATATTCATGACTTCTCAGTGCCTGATAATACCTAATGCATAATGAGAGGAAAAGATGATCACACTGAAATAAAAGAGACTGAGAGGAAGGGTGGGAGGGAATCATAATGGTTCATTATAATTATGGAAGCTATCAATAAAAAGTTAATAAATTTCATTTGCAAACAGAGGGGGTGGGGTGGGGAACTGGAACTCCAGAGGCATGTGCCATTTTCTGCAACTGGCTTTATGTGGGTCCTGGGGGACCTGGGTCATTAGGCTTTGCAGGCAAGTACCTTAACTGCTGAGCCTTCTCTCTGACCTCTGTTTTATTTTGATGTCATCAGTTTTTCCCATTATTCAGGTGGCATCAGTCACTGGGTTAATGAGTGTCATGGTCACTCTGTGCATGGAAGACAGTATTGCAAACATCCCTTCCCTTGGCTCGTGCATTCTTTCTGCCACCATTTCTGCAGTGGTCCCTGAGCTTTGGAGGATGTTAGAGAGGTGTGTCTAAGTGCTGAACACTCCACTGTCACTTCTCAGCACTTTATGAGTTTTGAGTCAACCAAGTGGTCACCCCATCTGAAAAAAGAAGATTCTCTAATTAAAGCGAGAGTAGCATTGATCTAAGGGCCCAAACATAAGTTTTTACAGGCCGTTTGGTGGGCATATTATATCCGTTTAGACCACAGTAGTAGTTTACCCCCTAGGGTTTATGACCTCCCAAGGCTTAGACTCATTTTTTTATTTTTCGAGGTAGCATCTCTCTCTACACCACGCTGACCTGGAATTCACTGTGTAGTCTCAGGATGGCCTTGAACTCATGGAGATCCTTGTACCTCTGCCTCCTGAGTGCTGGGATTAAAGGTGTGTGTCACTGTGCTTGGCTTGATTAAGTTTTTAGTAGCAGGCATAAATCCATGAATCCTCCCCCCTATAGAGCAGGCTCAAATCCAGAGATCAGTTACAATAAAATAATTTAATTTTCATGATGGAGGTGATGGGAGCTACTACCCTGAAGCCACACCTCACAACTCTTTTTCCTCCGAGTTTTTCTGTCTCGTCTCAGGTGCTGCGCCTTCTACACAGTCTGGACGTGCTCAGCCTGCCTGCCTGGCCCCTAAAACATGGTATTTATTGGTTCCTTACTCAAGAGCAACAACACAATTTACTTGATAGTCTTTTTCCTTATCAACTATTATTTAATAGTATTATAGTGTTTTCAGTCAACCACACTTGATTTGATCTGCAATCTCTCATCCTGAAGGCTTTGAAAACTAATTATTGTAAAAACCTCTTTTGAGTCAGGGTGGTGGGGCATGCCTTTAAATCCAGCACTTGGAAGTCAGACATAGGAGGATTAAAGTGAGTTCAAGGCCAGTTTGGGTCTACGGAGTGAGTTCCAGGTCCGCTTGGGCTAGAGTGGGACCCTGCTTTGAAACAAACCAACTCTGAATTTATTTGGCAAAGAAAACCTGATGTGAGCTGGACAAGACATTGGTAGCCTCTGTATTTACTGCTTGTGTGTTCCCAAAATACTAATTTTCTTGATCATAAAATTCATCTTAAAGCCTCACAGGCGGTATTCATAATGTATGAAAATATACACAATTTTTTTAAAGATACTTGTTTGCAAGGAAAGAGAGAGAATGTGCACACTAGGGCCTCTGGCCACTGCAAACGAATTCCTGATGCATGCATCACTGCGTGCATTTGGCTTTATGTGGGTACTGTGCAATCTCAACCCTGGTCATCAAGCTTTGCAGGCAAGCACCTTTATCTGCTGAGCCGTCTCTCCAGCCCAATATATTGTTTTTGATATTAGGAAACATTCTGCCCCAAGGATTTTAGATGAGAGTTCATGCCTGTCCTCGACATGCTTCACTTTGACATGACAGCCAGCTCATTCTGCTTTTCTGCTTTCTCTCTCTCTCTCTCTCCCCCCCCCCTCTCTCTCTTAATTGTATGGTTTTTAGATGCTATTTTTTAGCTCTTGTTTTTATTGTTGAAGGGAAGTCTGATGTTTGGTTAGGGCTTCTTTTTAAAATCCTGATAAATACTTTGCCATTTTTTTTAGCCGTTTGTTGATTCTTTTTAATCTTTGACACAGTAGAGCTTAGTATGAATTTATACTTTCTCTACTTTTTTGGCAAGGTAAGAACCATATAACAACCCTTTTAGTTACACTTCTAATTCTTGAGCTATTACCATGATTTAAAATTTTACATATAACTTATAAGCATTCTTTATATTTTCTCGTTTGATTTAAATTTCCTCCTCCATCTATGCCTCTCTTTTTTTCCATGAGAGTATCACTGTGTCTTAGGCTAACCTGGAACTCCCAAATGCTGGGATTAAAGGCTTGTGCCACCCTGCCGGACTTGTGTACCTCCTTCTGAAACGTATCTTCCCTCCCCCTCCCTTCTTCTCTTCCCCCCTGTTCATCAATCCATCCAATAAATATATGTATATATATTAGACAAAGAGAAGGGGGTGGTGAGAGAGCTCCAGGGCCTCCTGCCTCTGGAAATGAACTCCAGATGTATGTGCCACTTTGTGCATCTGGCTTTACATGGGTACTAGGGAAGAATTTGGAGTGTCAGGCTTTGCAAACAAGTATCTTTAACCACTGAGCAATCTCTCCAGCCCCCCAACAACTCACTTTTTAACTAAGGAGCTAGCTCATAAAACTGAATGATACTTTTAGTCCTGAAAAAAAAAAA
>PVHP010020296.1:0-30700 GCA_004024765.1 Zapus hudsonius | reverse complement strand
TTCTTTCTTTCTTTCTTTCTTTCTTTCTTTCTTTCTTTCTTTCTTTCTGTCTTCTTTCTTTCTTTCTTTCTCTCCCTTTCTTTCTCTCCCTTTCTTTCTCTCCCTTTCTTTCTTGATTTTTTTTCCCCAAAGTAGGGTCTCACCCTAGCTCAGGCTGACCTGGCACTCACCCTGTAGTTCCAGGCTGGCCTTGAACTCACAGCAATCCTCCTACCTCTGCCTTCCTAGTGCTGGGATTAAAGGTGTGTGCCACCATAGCAGCTCCAACTCGATTTCTTACCTGCCTCCCACACCCTCACTCTACTCCATCCTCCCCTGCTCCTTTCATCTGCCTCATCCTGCCCCAGGACGGCATACAGGGCTTTTCCAACACTTGCCAAATGAAGGGTGTCAGAAACTGTCCAGGGAGAGGGACTATGGCTAACCTTATGTAGCCTAAAAGGACACTTGAACTTGTTGGAACCCTGGGAGATACCTGAGAGTTCTGGGGAAGTTAGGCAGGGTGCCATGTTTTTTTAAAAAAAAATCATACAGGGCTGGAGAGATTGCTCAGTGGTTAAGGCACTTGCCTCTGGTGCCTAAGGCCCTGGGTTCAATTCCCCAGGACCCACATATGCCAGACCCACAAGGTGGTGGCCCTGGTGCTCTCTCTCTCTCTCTCTCTCTCTCTCTCTCTCTCTCTCTCTCTGTATCTCTCTGAAAATGAATAAATAAAATATTTTTTAAAATCATACAATGTATCTAATTATGGATAAGAAAGATATTTAAAAAAACACCACCTGGAGCCAAGGGATGTGGCCCAGGTGGAAACAGAAAGGGTTTCGTCCTCTAGGTGGAAGGAAAGGCCTAGAACTTGACCTGGTTCCTTCTTCCTCCCCAGATAGCTTTCCTACAAGGCTCTTGGTTGGGGTGGGAGCTCTTTGGTAAGTGTCCTGATTTGGGAATATGTAGATGCTACAAAAACAGTGTAGCCAACCATTGTGGCTCATGCTGATACTCTCATCACTTGGGAGGCTGAGATGAAGGACTGCTGTGAATTTGAGGTCAGCCTGGGCTACAGAAAAAGAGCTCCAAGTCACATTCAGCTTAGGAGAGAGGAAGAGAGAGAGAGAAAGAGAGAGAGAGAGGAATAAGAATATGGGTGCACCAAGGCTTCTTGCTGCTGTAAAATAATTCCAGATGCATGCACCACTTTGTGCAACTGGGTCCTGAGGATGGAACCCAGGCTGGTAGGCTTTGTCAGAAGTGCCTTTAACCACTATTTCATCATTCCAGCCCACGGTCTCTTGACCTTGACCTTTAGCTTTTTGTCATATTGGTCCTATTTTCCTAAATTAGACCAGAAGTTCTAGCCATGAATTAATTTAAAATCTCTCTCTCTCTCTCTCTCTCTCTCTCTCTCTCTCTCTCTCTCTCTCTCTCTCTCTTTTTTTTTTTTTTGGTTTTTCGAGGTAGGGTCTCGCTCTAGTCCAGGCTGACCTGGAATTCACTATGTAGTCTCAGGGTGGCCTTGAACTCACGGCGATCCTCCTACCTCAGCCTCCCGAGTGCTGGGATTAAAGGTGTGCGCCACCACGCCCGGCATAATTTAAAATCTCTTGATGCCCCTCTTAGTCCAGCCCCTCTCCTGACCTTGCTCGAAAGGACTAAGCTAGTGTAGGGCCTCAAGACAAAGCAACTCAAAAGGCAAGGCAGTTTCGAGTTTCCTAGATGCAGGTCCTGAGTCAGATTCAGAGCCTGTCTTGACTGAAGCTCTGTGGAACCCAAGGCAGTGCTGCCTTCTGCCCTGGATACCTTGAACAGTCTCCTGAGGTGTCCCCCCACCTCTCCCCCCACAATTTTGAATCTGAGACATCTCATGGGAGTAACACATGTGCTCTTGAGAGAGTGCCAGGTGTACCCTGGTGGCCGGGCCCGTCCTCATGGGGTGACACTGGGCAGGCCAAGGAGACCTCCTAGGTCAGGTCAGGCAGAAGGCCTGGCAGCAGAAATGCTCTTAGGATCCTGCGTAGGGCTGCCTTCTGGTCTCAAGTCGTATGAATGGGTTGCCGGGCGAGTAACCATTACCCAGGATGGAGGACCCTAGAGCCTCAAGATGCCCCATGGAAGGCTAAAGTAGCTCACCCTTATCTCAGCCATTCATACAGTTCTTGTAGCAGGCACAGCCTTCCTCGGGGTGGTTCCTAAGGTCCCCATCAGGCCCTCCCCTGCCCCTAAGGCCTGCAGCCAGTGGTGGTGGTGATCTCTGCCACCTGACTTCCAGGAGCCCCAGGGCAAACTGCCCAGGATGGTGTGCGTCAGCCTGCCTAGTGGCTTAAGGCACAGGTCAGATGGCCGGTGATCAAACAGAAAGCCTGAGAACCCCCAAGCTTTAGCGACACTTCCAGGGGTGGGGCTGCCACCACCTTCTCCTGGGGACTTCCTGAGCTCCTGCCTGCGGGTGACCCCAGTACAGCCACGCGGAGAGAGGTGGCCAGGCACAGGGAGGGAAGGAGGGCTCCCGCTGGACAGGAGCCCCTGCTACTCAGGCAGGGAACTTCCAACTTGTGGGGGAAGCCGAGCTCCCCAAAACTTGGTGAACAGCTCCCTAGGCACTGTGACCTCGGTGGTGATGGCTTCTGCCCTGTTGCCCCCAGAGAACTCGTGGAGAAGACGCGCCTCCCGAGCCGGGCCTCCCCCGCGGCGCCCGTGGGCCACGCCATCAGCAGCCTGCTGCGCCGGCCCGGGGCGCCCGCGGAGGGCGAGGCGGAGCCCCGGGTCCAGGAGAGCCGCTCGCCCGCCGTCAAGGTCAAGGTCAAGGAGGAGCTCGGGGAGGACGAGGGGCCCGGCCTCGCGTGGGAGCCCCGCGACCGCCACCCCGAGCGCCTGCGGGAGCTCTACCCGCGCCTGGCGGGCGCCGCGCCCGCGCCCGCGCCCGGGCGCCCCCGGACCTCGGGCTCCCCCGGCCCCGCGCCCGCCAGGAACCCGCCGCCGCTGCCGCTGCCGGCGCGGTAGTCGCCGCTGGCCGACTCGCTCGCCCTCCGGATTCCTGGACCCCAGCACCAAGTCAGGGACCCTACGCTTCTTCTCTGGGGACGGACCCTCTTTTCTTTTCCGAGATTAGGCCACTGGGAAAAATTCAACTTTTCACCTTTTTCCCCACGGGTGAGAAGCGTTTGTAATGGTTTTGTATTTTTCTTAGTTTTGTGCTCTTCCAACGTTTTAAAGAACTCAAAAAAAAAAAAAGAATTTTTAGTTGGGATTTGCAGTTTCTCGGTCTCAGATCCCTTTTAAGCCCCAGGGTTTGTCTTATTTATGGAAAGAAATGGTCTTTCTGTCCAGCGCACTGTGAGGCTCTCACTCAGGCCCGCCCTGGCCTTCCCTTGGTACTTGGAACCGAAGTTACAGATTATATATTAAAATAATATGTATAAAACTTTGTTTTTTTTCTACCTTATTCTATTATGCAGAACTGTAAGAGGGTTCTTTTTTAAGGAAAAACATGTAAATATTCTGTTAATATAAATATAAGACGTTATTAAATTCTTAACCTGGACAGTGTCTGAAGTTTCCAGAAGCCCCTCTAGGTATTTGTATAATGTGGTCACACAAATCCACTCGCTGTCAGTTGTAAACACAAATGCTTAACTGTAGCAACTCTCCTTCAACTATGCAAGTCTCAGAAGCAGGACAGGCCATGAGGAACGAGGGGGACAAGAGTCCCAGAGCCCTGCTTCCAGCCAGGGTGGGTGTTCTCCCAGGAGAACTATACTCCTGGACATCTTCTCAGGCTCATGGTGGAGTTCAAGACTAGCCACAAGGCCAAACCTGCACCCAAGTGCTAATCTTAGTGCAGTGTTCTTGGAATCTAAGACAATCTTAGAAGTTCAAGACTCTAAAACTTGGTCACAGGGGAAAAAAAATGGTTCTCACTAGCCAGCATCTGTGTGTTGCCCCTTGGAACCCCCACATGGATTCTTTGGGCTTCGGTGTTGTCTCCCACCCTCGCCAGCATCTTCATGTGCTGGTGGCTCATCCTTGGGTCGCTAGTGACCTCTTTCCTCTGCCAGGTTTCTGGAGCCTTGGTGATTCCGCATCGCTGTCTGCTTTGTTGCATTCTTCCTTCCAGCCTTGTGTTTCCACGTGGACTCTGGTTATTTTAAGCATCTTGTTTTCGTGTCAATCAACAAAGATAAATATAGCCTTGATTTGGAAGAATTGTGGTCTAGTGTCTTGTGTGGTGCTGAGGCAGGTGGCTGTCCCGTAGGCCCAAGCTAACGCCTCACTGCCTGCATCCCTCCCTCCCTGGGGCATCAAGGCACTTCGAGGCTATCTTGGCCATGTGTGACAGGCATCTGTCGTCCTTACCTGGCCTCCTCCCCGTGGTTTCCTCGGGGCTGTGCTCTTGCAGCCCTTGCTGCTGGAACATCCCTCTTCATCTGGCCAGGGCTCCGCTGACCTTTCAGATTTGCCTGGGTGCCCTAACAATCCTGGCACTGTGGCAGCCCACATCTCCAGAGGAGCAGTCTGCTGGGTTTTGTGTATGGCATCTGCTCCTTTGAGTTTTCACCTTTGTGCAGGGAGCTGGGGTCTACCTGGGGATGAGTCTTCCTATGTGGGATTAGCCTGTTCCCCGCCGTGCTCAGCACCACACAGAGCCAGGTAACCCTTGCCCAGTTAGCAAGCTCGGAGAGAATGCCTGGACTGAGAAGTGGCCAATGGCTTCCTCTGCTAGTATATATGGGGCCCACGTTCAACCTCTGCCTCCTAAATGCTGGGACTAAAGGCATGCACCACACCACGCCCAGCCCCAGCTCTTATTCCAATATTAATTGCTAATATTAACTCTCAGATCACACTTTACATCCCACACAGGAAATACATCTCTATATGTACAAATGTAGGTTGCAGGATGGCTACAAAGGGTTAAAGAGACCACATCAGAGTTCAAGGAGGGGTGAGGAGCAGAAACTGGGAGGCTGATAGGGATGCAGAGTTTGCAGGAATAAAAGCCACTGGTCAGGCTATAGGCCAGAGTGGAGATGAGCCTTGGTCACAAGCCACAGTAGTGAAGGTCAGTCAGTACCAGGTCCAAGTTATATGGACAGGTCGCAGGTCCAGATGGCAATTTGTGATGTCCACAACTAGAAGGACTGAGGTAAGCTGAAGTCCCTGAAACAGTCAGTAGTTCTCTACCTGCATGTGGTCAGATGGCAGGTCAGTGGGGGGGGCCTCACTGGCACAGTGCTACGTGTACTCACTCCTCTGTAGGGTGCCAGGTAAGGAAATAGCACCCGTGATCTTGCAGGAGACAAAGCCCTGGGAGCTGGGCTGAGGCCAGTGCTGGATGGTGCTCTTCATCCTGGAACCTTTCTGAATGCCAGCTTAGTGGATAGGTGTTGGGCACTGCCTGTTGGCGCTGCTACTGAGGGCACGGAGAACAAAGGGTTAAGGATGTATGAGTGAGGTGAAACCCCCATAATTCGGTAGGCGTTTCCTGGTTCCACCAACCCTGACTCCCAACCACCATGGGCTAGCCACAGAAACCAGCATTCCCATCTCAGCATGACTGGCATTGGGTATCAGAAAAACTTCCTTATACCCATCCCCATGGACCGTGGCTAGCATCACGTATTTCCCGCCACTCATGGCCCCCAAATGAGGTATTCTCAGGTTGTCCCCACCCACCTATCCCACCCACCTATCCCAGTGCAGGCTGCCAACTCCCCACCCCCATCAACCAATCTCCTTTTCCCCATTCCCCATCCTCCTGACCCCCTTTTTCCTATAAAATGTAAGTCCCCCAATTGAATAAAGAACCACGTGGATATACAATAAGCATCTGCT
Organism: Zapus hudsonius; assembly: GCA_004024765.1. Taxonomy (NCBI): domain Eukaryota; kingdom Metazoa; phylum Chordata; class Mammalia; order Rodentia; family Dipodidae; genus Zapus; species Zapus hudsonius. The sequence continues at coordinate 24,874 of PVHP010020296.1, read as the reverse complement.
CGTCTCTGTGTCCCGCCAGACCCCCCTGCACCATCCCCCCAGCTCTGTGGGCCCCAGCCCTGAGACAGTGGACAGCAGACAGCTCGCTTCGGCTCCCGCCACTTCTCTGTTTTCTCTCCGCGGTGGCTGTAGGTGCCCCCGGAGGAGAAAACAACAGATAGGTTCTAGGTAGGAGCAGCCTTTGTCCACTGAGGCCACTATAACAAAATGCCATGGCTGTGCAGCTCATAGACACTCCTTTTCTCAGGGTGGAGGCTGAAGTCCACGGTCAAGATGCAGACTGACTTGGGCTTGGCCAGGTGGATTCCTTACATGGACTTACTTTCCAGGGATGCATCCTTACAGGGAAGGGCAACCAGCTCTCAGCCTCTGCTATGACGACAGTGTCCCAACCCTTCCCGAGGCTCCGCCATGACCTTATTGCTTCTTACCATATAACCTATCACTTGAGGGTAAGGACAGTAACATACAAAGTCTGGGGACACATCCAGTCCACTGGGAGATGATTGACAGCCACACAGAAACAGGGTGCATGACGTGCTACTGAGCTGTACAGCTAAAAGTGGTTCTGCTGGAAAGTTGGATGCGGTCTGTCTTGCCAGGGTATAGGGCTGAGTCCTGGGCCACCCGCATCATGGACTGTGTCGCTGTGGACACACTGTTCTCATGCTGGAAACCCTCTGCGGGTGGGAGAGTGGGTGCCCTCCCTCCCTGCTCAAGGTATGCTATGAATGATGATGGTGTTGGATACAGACTCCAGGGCCAGCCTGACAGGTGTGGGTCCTGAGGGGCAGACCCCAGGCTGGTGTGCTGGGCACTTTTCCTTTCCCTGTAGGAACTGCCCACAGGCCTCAGCAAAGGCCCATGTCAACTTTGGACCCACGGGCAGCAGTAAACTGCTGAGGTACCGCTGGGAGAAGAGGAACAGATGGAGCCAGAGGAATCCTGTCCACTCCTGGGCAGTTTAGGCCGTGCTGCTCTGCCGAGGCCATATCACCATCTGGTGGCAATCATTGGAATGGCACAGGGCCCTCAACTGGCCTCTATTTGCTTGAAGGCACTTCCTGAAGAAAATGGTGTGAAGAAAAGGATATGCTATCAGAGCTTTTCCTGCGCTGATTCCAGAAACCAGATGTTGACACTAATCTGACCCATTGGTGGGTATGGTGGTACAGGCCTTTAATGTGGAGGCAGGGGTAGGAGGATCACCACGAGTTTGAGGCCACCCTGAAACTACATAGTGAATTTCAGGTCAGCCTGGAGTAGAGTGAGACCCTACCTTAAAAATAATCAAAGCTGTGGTGGGCTTCTGTAATTCCAGCATGCTGACAGTGAGAGGCAGAGACAGGAGAATGTTCCAGAAGCTCATGGAGAGCACAGAAAAGAAGAGCAAAGAGAATGCAGAGCAAAACACTGCCTCAAATGAGCTGGACAGGCAAGGACTGGCCAGAAATGTGTCCTCTGACCTCCACATGCACATTGGGGTGCACCTGCACTCACAAGCACACACAAATTAATAATAAAAGATTGAAAACTGACCCAAAGCTGGTCCATCCTGCTCCCAAAATAACAGAATGCCACGCTCAGTCAGTGCCAGAACCCCAGCCGGCTGACTCCTGCTTCTCTGCACAGAGCAGCGTGAGCCGCATGTGAATATACTGAAATGGCTTGATACCATAGCTTGTCTCCTTTCTGGACTTCGAGCGTCCCCAACAAAGCCTGCTTTTCCCAACAATCATCTCTCAGGCATTGGTTTGTTGTTTTTATTTATTTTTTTATTTGTTTGTGAGCAGAGACCAAGAGGGGAGAAAGGCAGAAAGTGTGTATGCGTGCACCAGGGCCTTTTGCCACTGCAAACAAACTCCAGATGCATGGGCCACTTTGTGCATCTAGCTTTACTTTGGTACTGGGAAATTTTTTTTTTTTTTTTTTTTGGTTTTTCGAGGTAGGGTCTTGCTCTAGCCCGGGCTGACCTGGAATTCACTCTGTAGTCTCAGGCTGGCCTCGAACTCACGGTGATCCTCCTACCTCTGCCTCCCGAGTGCTGGGATTAAAGGCGTGCGCCACCACGCCCGGCTGGTACTGGGAAATTGAACCCAGGTCAGCAGGCTTTGCAAACACCTTTTACTGCTGAGCCATACCCCCAACCCCTCTATGTATGTATGTATGTATGTATGTATGTATGTATGTATGTATGTATGTATGTATATAGGTAGGTAGGTATTTGCACATGTGTACACATGCACGCCAGGATCCCTTGCCACTGCAAATGCCCATCCAGCTTTACCTGGGTGGACGGACCATCAGGATTTGCAAGCAAGCCTGATCCATCTCCCCAGCTCCATGTGTTTTTGATTTTTGAGATGGGGTCTTGCTGTGTAGGCATGAATTTTTTTAATTCTCCTGTCTCTAGCGCCCAAGTGTAGGATTATAGGTGTGTGCACCACACTCAGCTTCTTGTATTCATCTTTAATACCAACGGTCCCAGTCACATCCTCTCTGGTAATCTCTGCTCCAGCATCCAAATCAGAGAAGCCCCCTAACCCAACTCTTGCTGATTGACTTTATTCATGGAGAACCCTTCAGTCTGCTTTTAAAAAACATTTATTTATTTGCAAGGAGAGATGGCACCAGGGCTTCTAGCCACTGCAAACAAACTCCAGAGGCATGCACCATTTTGTGCATCTGGCTTTATGTGGGTACTGGGGAATCTAACCTGGGTTGTTAGGCATTGTGGGCAAGTGCCTTCACTGCTGACCTGAAATTCACTCAGGGTGTAGTCTCAGGGTGGCCTTGAACTCTCCTACCTCTGCTTCCCAAGAGCTGGAATTAAACACGTGCGACACCATGGGGTTGGTTCTTGTTTTGGTTTGGTTTGGTTTGGTTTGCTTTTGAGATAGGGTCTTGCTGTGTGCCCCAGGCTGTCGTGTAACTTGAAACCCTTCTGTCTCAGCCTCCTAAATGCTGGCATTATAGGTGTGTTCTACCATACCTGGCTAATAGTTTGCCTTTTCAGAACTCTGGGTAAGGAGAGATGACTCAGTGCTTGCTGTGAAAGCCTGACAACTAGAGTTCAGATCCCCAGCACCCACATAAATTAGGACACCCAGTGGCACATGCATCTGCAATCCCAGCATGCCCATGGCAGTGGGAGGCAGAGCCTGGAGGATCTGAGGCTGGAGGACCAGCTAGTCCGGCATTCATAGAAGTAAAGGCAGGAGACCCTGTCTCAAACAAGGTGGTTGATAGGACAGGGTTGTCCTCTGATCTCTACACATGCACCATGGCACACACACACACACACACACACACACACACACACACACACACACACACACGCATGCATGCGCGCACATCTGCGTGCAAACACCTCTATATAAGGATCTCAAGTTGAGGGCCAGCTTGAGTACATAATAAGATTGTCTCAAAAAAAAAACACCTCCATGCACCTGAAGTGTGGGCTTCTGGCCATGGTGTTGGATGGTCACTGTGGGGTCACCCATGTGTCACTAAGATGTGTCAGGCACTGGATATGTCCCTTCAGAGGGACAAACCAGACTAAGTGCAAGATCTGGGAGATAGCATGGGAACCATCAGGCATGTGGAAATACAAATTGGAAATTCCATTCTCAGTAACTTCTCCTCTCCAGTGACAGCCAGGCATGGTGCTGCACACCTTTAAATCCCAGCACTCGGCAGTCAGAGGTAGAAGGATCACTGCGAGTTTGAGGCCAGCCTGGGACAACAGAGGGAGTTCCATCCAGGTCAGTCTGGGCTAGAGTGAGACTCTACATTGGAAAAGAAAGTATCATGTTTGGTGGAGTGTATCAGAATCTCTATGTGCAAACCTCCAGGTGTGACTTTATATGCTTCAAGCAACATTTTATTGTGAGAAACATGGAGTGGACCGTTTGCTCATTCAATCAGTAGTGTTTATTTGTGGGCAGTAATTCAGTGGCACCTCCAGCATTTTGTTCTCAGACACTGTGCTGTGAGTCTCAAAGAATTCATATTAGCAGCAAGCAACAGACTTCTCTAATGCCTGCAGATTTTCAGAGGCCCAGAAAGGGAACGGCACAGATGTGGATGAAAGGGACCCAGAAACTTCTCTGTAGTCCAGGTTTGGTTCTGTATTACACGGGTTTGTGTTCATTCACTAAAGGAAACAACAAAGATGAGGAAACTTACAGGGCCAGAAGGAGTAAATCCCATGAGCCTGATTCCCCAGGCACCAACAAGGGCATCCTTATTCAGGGCAGGGACCCTGTGGCGTAGCACAACCTGGCTCCCTCCCCCACCCAAAGTGTCTTTGAGGGGACCACATTCCACGACGTCCTGGTGCTGACCAGGCCAAATCAGGCTGATAGTCTGGGTATGCCAGCAGGTGCTATTTCTTAACCTTGGGGTCTACAGACCTGTGCACCAGATGGCATTTTGGGGTCTAGCAATGGTATATAAATTCAGCGCCCAGAGCCTTCATGGGGCCCATTAGAACCTGTTCTTCCATATCCAGAGGGCTCAGTGCCCAGCCCAGGCGTCACGCTGTGCCCCAGCTCTCTGAACCTCCATGACTTCCTACATCACCAAACATACATGGACGCTAACCACAGGGGGTCACTGCACACTCTGCCTGTGGGATCTAGTTTCAGAAGCTGGCCCTTCCCTCCTCACCCTTGTCTATCCCAAGCTTCCTAGGCCACCTGTAGATGAGGAACTCACCAGGGGCAGACACAGGGCCAGAAGCCCACTTCGTGGTGTGCAGCGGGAACTGCTCTCACTCACCGACAGGCAGCACAGACTCTCACACTCCGAGTGGCTGCTGCAGAAATCGCCACTGGGCTGGGGAGACAGCCAGATGCCGCCTGGTCCAAGGAGGCTGCTGCTCCTGTCCCCCACCCTTGCCCTATGGTGTGACCCCTCACCGGTGCCCTTGTTCCGGGCTCACCTTACGCCAGTCCACACACTGCAGGAAGATGGACTTTGCAGAGCAGAACTTCTTTGGGATTTGGCTGGTCCTGACACAGCAGCGGCTGCGGCACTCTACGTGTTCTTGGCAGCGAACCCCATTTGGCTAAGAGGCAGCAGGGACCGGTGTTCTCTGCAAACTGGGGACCCCTTCCTCTTCTTTCCCAAGGACTCCTTTCCTCTATATCCCTGGGACCCTCCTCTTCCAGCTCATCAGGAGCAGGAAGGAGGAGAGCAGAGAGGTGTCCTCCGCTAGTCTCATCCCCCCCACGCCTCCCTCCAAGGCACACGCTGCAGAAACAGTCTGGGGGTGCAGAGTTTCTGCAGGCTCAAGCTGCTGGTGACACAGCGGTCACTGTGGCATTCAGAAGTGTGTTCGCAGGGCTGTCCATGCCTCTGGAGTGTCCAGGCCCTGTGTACCTGCTCCAGGACAATCCTGCACACCTGGCCCTCTGAAGAGCTTCTTAATAGAGAAATGAAGGACCTTCACTCACTCTGGCTTACCTAAATCAACCGTCCTCCAATTCAAGACATGCTGCCTGGGCTGGAGAAATGGCTCAGCAGTTAAGGCACTTGCCTCCAGTTCCTAAGGTCCCGGGTTCAAATCCCCAGTACCGACATGTGCCAGACCCACAAGGTGGTGGCCCTTGCTCTCTCTCTCTCTCTCTCTCTCTCTCTCTCTCTGTGCTTGAAAATGAATAAATAAAAAAATTTAAAATTAAAAATAAGACATGCTGCCTGTCCGGACCCAGGGAAGACAGAGGGGGGATCAATGGCAGGAAGAGGTAGGTGAGGAAAAGGACAGGAGTATCTTTCATGGGCCAGGTGCACAGAAGGTAAGCCGAGGCACAGAAGGTGAAGGAGACAAGCAGGGTAAGGGCAGGAAGGGCTGCAGACAAAGCTTGCAGGGTTTGGCTTAGCATCTCCAATACCAGTCCAAAAAAACTAAGGCTCAAGCCTTAAGGTGGTGCACGCCTATAGTCTCAGCACTAGGGAGGCAGAGGCAGGAGGATCACCACGAGTTGGAGGCCACCCTGAGACTACATAATGAATTCCAGGTCAGCCTGGGCTAGACCCTACCTCAAAAAACCAAAAAAAAAAAAAAAAAGAGGCAGGAGAGATGGTTCAGTGGTTAAAGTGCTCTCCTGCAGAGCCTAATGACCTGAGTTCAATTCCCCACCATCCACGTAAAGCCAAATGCACAAAGTGGTGCATGCATCTGGAGTTCATTTGCAGCAGCTAGAGGCCCTGGCATATTCTCTCTCTCTCTCTCTCTCTCTCTCTCTCTCTCTCTCCTTGCAAATAAATAAAATGTTTTTAAAAACTACATGGTAAACTGGACATGGTGGCACATACCTTTAATCCCAGCACTTGGGAGGCAGAGGTAGGTGGATCACTGTGAGTTCGAGGCCAGCCTGGAACTACAGAGTGAGTTCCAGGTCAGCCTGAGCTAGAATGAGACCCTACCTTGAAAAAACAAACAAAAAATGAGATCACATGCATTTGGAGTTCATTTGCAGTGGCTGGAGAATGCCCATTCTCTCTCTCTCTCTCTCTCTCTCTCTCTCTCTCTCTCTCTCTGCTTGCAAATAAATAAAAATAATACATTTAATAGGGGCTAGGAAGAGAGCTCAATGGTTAAAGGCTTTTGCTTCAGGAAGCCTGCTGGCCAGGTTCAATTCCCCAGCACCCATGTAAATCCAGACACAAAAAGTAATGCAAGTGTCTGGCATTCATTTTCAGTGGCCAGAGGCCCTGGTGCACGCACATGCACTCTCTTGCGCTCGCACACACACACATGCAAATAAATAAAATAAAGTTATTGACTGAGGGTTAAAACAGGGTAGTTGCTAGAGAGACTGGAGCCAGAAATCAGTGAGGAAGGAGCCACACCAGGGCAGGGCAGGCACACAAAAGAGAGGAGAGAGCCATAGGCCAGCAGGATATGGCTGTGGATGGTTTGTCAGAGGGAGTAAAGAGAACTAGCTAGGCCCATCACATAGAAGTCAGGGGACGGGCTGGGGGAGCCCCCAGGCCCTGACTTCTGGGGTAGTCCCGTGATCAACCAACAAGTCCCTGCCTGCTTGGCCTGCCTGACGAGCCTCCTTTCCAGGTAGCCCAGCAGAAGGGGTGTGGGCAACAGGAGAACTCAACCTGAGCTCACCTTCTTGAATGGAATCCGCTTCTTCTGGTCCATGGGCACCACCCAGAGCAGCAGCAGCAGGGTCCACATCACGCCAAACATCACACCTCTGCTCTGCGGTGAGTAAATTCTGTTCTGGAAACCCAGCACGGGTTCCCTGTTCTTTCCACTCCTTTCTCTTCCAAAATGGGGTGCTGACCTAGGACTCACTCTGTAGTCCCAGGCCGGCTTTGAATTTACAGCGAGGGGCTGGAGAGGTGACTCAGCAGTTAACAAGCTTGCCTCCAGGGCCTAGCTACCTGGGTTCGATTCCCCAGTGCCTATGTAAGGCCAGAGGCACAAAGTGGCACATGCACCTGGAGTTCGTTTGCAGTGGCTGGAGGCCCTGGCACACCCATTCTCTCTTGGTCTTTCTGACCCTCTCTGCTTGCAAATAAATAAAATATTTTTTTAAAAAAAGAATTTACAAAAAAAAAAGAATTTACAGTGAAAGCATATGCCACCATGCCCAGCTTGGATTTTTTATTTATTTGCAAGCAGAGAGATAGAGATAGATAAAAAGAAGAGAGAGAGAGAAGAGAGAATGAGTACACCAAGGGCTTTCAGCCACTGCAAACGAATTCCAGATGCATGTGCCACTTTGTGCAACTGGCATTATATGGGTACTGGGGAATTGAACCCGGGTCGTTAGACTGCAGTCAAGTGCTTTAACTGCTAACCCATTTCTCCAGCTCAAGAAGACCTTCTTGTTTGTTTGTTTGCTTGCTTGCTTCAAAGTAGGGTTTCTCTCTAGCCCAGGCTGACCTGGAACTCACTCTGCAATCCCAGGCTGGCCTTGAACTCACAATGATCCTCCTACCTCTGCCTCCCCCAGGGCTGGGATTAAAGGCATGTACCACCATGCTCAGCTGATTTTTTTTAATTAAAATACTAGGAAGATGGAGAGTTAGCTCAGTCAATAAAATGCTTGCCTTGCAAGTATGAGGACCTGATGTAAAAATGTGGGCATGGCTTCATGCACCTGCAATCCAGTGCTGGGGAGGCAAAGACATTTGAATCCCAGGAGCTCACTGGCCAGGTAGTCTAACTTAATCAGTGAGCTCCAGGCCAGTGAGAGACTCTGTCTCAAAAGAGATGGTGTTCCTGAGGATAATGCCTGAGGTTGTCCTCTGTTCCTCCTTATACACACATACATGTACACACCCTACACATGCATGCACTCACACAAATGAAAATTAATAAACTTTATTTTTAGAGCAACTTTGGCTTTACAGAAAATAGAGCTCTCATGGCTGGCTCAGTGGTTAAAGGCACTTGCTTGTAAAGCCTGCCCACCCTGGTTTCATTCCCCAGTCACACACCAGCTGGGCATTCATTTGCAGCAAGAGACAAGCTAAATGAGCAAGAGACTCTGTCTGGTGCCCCCATAAACACACACACACACACATAAATGAATACAAATTTAGGGGCTACGGAGATGGCACAACAGTTAAGGCACTTGACTGCCATGCCTAACGACCCAGGTTCAATTCCCCAGGACCCATGTAAAGCTAGATACACAAAGTGGTACATGTGTCTGGAGTTTGTTTGCAGTGCCTATTCATATTCTCTCTTTCCCTCTCTGCTTAAAAATAAATAAATAAAGATATATTAGGCCAGCATGCTGACTCATGCCTTTAATCCCAGCACTCAGAGGCAAAAGTTAAGAAAATCACCTTGAGTTTGAGGCCACCCTGAAACTACATAGTGAATTCCAACCAACTTTCTTTCCCTGACCCCTTTTCCATTAATAACATGTGACATGAACAGGTGGAGTCTATTAGATTTTTCCCTTAACTTTTAGCTTACAGCCTCGAGAGAAAGCTTCGTGATGGCAGGGGACAGCATGGCATGAGCAGAGGCTGGACATCACTTCTGCAGGAGAGTACGCTGAGTTCTGGCAAGGGAAAGCTGGCTATACCATCCCTAAACCTGCCTGTGCTCTCAGAGAGGCCTTCTCTGACCAGCCCTGCAAAACCTTCATTTGTGGTGTGCATAGCATAGGCTCTTCACTCAAGGGACCCGGTGCTTCCATGACTGTGTATCTCCCCAGCTATCTTCAGAACCAGTTCTTGTGCTTCTGCCTGGATGTCACTGGCACTCACTGATTCAGCCCAGAATTCCGGCCCTCTCCACAGACAAAAGAACCTGCCCTCCAAGGAGACAGGTCCAGGGCTAGAGGCCACTCAAAGGGGCCAGGACCTCCAGGCCAGCTGACTGAAAGTCACCACAGGATTTTTCAGATGAAATTTGGAGGAAAAAGTTGTTGGCAACTCTCTTTCTCCTCCCAAGTTACAAAGCTAAGGGAAAAAATCAAACAGACTACTGGGTGATTGACTTGACATATGTGTGTTGAACGCTTGATCCCCAGCTGATGTCAATTTTGGAACCTTGTTGGAGGTGTGTTATGGGAGGGGCTTATGGGTATTATAGCCAGCTTCTCCTTGCCAGTGTTTCACATATTCTCCTGCTGCTATTGTCTACCTGATGTTGGCCAGAAGGTGATGTCCAGCCTCTTCTCATGCCATCATTTTCCCTGCCATCATGGAGGTTTCCCTCAAGCCTGTAAGCCAAAATAAACTCATTCCTTCCATAAACTGCTTTTGGTCAGGCTCTTTCTGCCAGCAGCGAGAAAGCTGACTACAATAACTACAGAGTGTTATAAGCTCCCCCCTCCACCATAACAGAGTTGGTACCAGGAGTGGGGTGATTCACTGAGATGAATCTGACCATGTGGATTTTGATCGTCTGGAACTTGTGTGCTGGAGGAATGGACATGAACTTGGTACTTGCAACTGAAGATGCCTTCCAGAGAGGTAAGCCAAGTTTTATGGACTATTCTGGTGAGAATTTAGAAATGCTCAGTGCAGAGAGAATTGCATTTGCAGGCTTGGCTTGTGAACTTTCTAAGGGGAAGGAGAGACTGCAGAAAACCTTAATAGAAGTGTGTGCCTGGACCAAGGGGTGGATGTGTCCTACTGCCCATGCCCAGAGAGTTTGACCAAGGCTAAATTTAAGTAATGGAATGTGTGCTTGGCTATGGATATGGGACTGAGAATTTAAGAGTTGAAGTTAGAAAAACCTCAAAGCAAGTTTAACTTACTGGCAGGACTGGCTTTTGATTATGGCCCCACTGCTTTACATTGAAACAATGGAGAGATGCCTGAGGTGTTTCCACCCAGGAAGGACAGAAAGTTGGACTGTGTAAACTCTTTGGAAAGAATATTGCTGAAAGAAAGGAATCTGTTCTTCAAAGTCACGTTTATTTTGTTCCTGAATTAACAACATGGCTGTGTCCTACATACCTGGTATTGCTTTTGGAAGCATGAGAAATTCATGCATGGAGTGGGTCATGAAGTGCCCATGGTTCCAGGAGCCACTGCTGAGATGCAGTATTTGGAACAGGGTGTAAAGTCCCTGAGTGGCCAATGAAGCCATTGGAAGATGTTTTGGCCATACCAGGACTTTGCAAGGGCTACCATGGAGAGCTGTTGACAAGCAAGACACTCTATGTTCCACTCCTACTCCCGGCTACCACAGGCAAGCATTCTTAAGGCAAGCATACAGACACACACACACACACACACACACACACACACACACACACAGAAGTATAATGAGGCTAGGGATGTAGCTCAGTTGGTAACGTGATTGATTGGCATGCAAGAAGCATTGAGTTCAATCTTCACCACTGCGTGAACCAGGCCTGGAGATGGAAACCTATAATCTCAGCACTCAGAGGGCGGAAGCAAGAGGATCAGGAATTCAAGGTCATCCTTGGCTACTTAACAAGTTATGAGTTCCAGTCCAGCCTGAGCTATATGAGACTCAGCCTTTTTAAAAGAGGACAGGATGCTCCTCCATGGGAACTCTTAGTGTGTGCAGTCTCCAGCACTAGGAAAAAAATGATTCGTTGTTGGTATTGCTTAAGGAGGACACAGAGGACAAAGGGTTAAGAGGGTGTTGAATGAGGTCAGAAACTCTGGTGGTTAACCCCGGTGGCTAACCCCGGTAGGCGTTTCCCTTCAACTCTGAGACTCCCAACCCCTCAAAAAAGCATGCCACATAGACCCAGGTTCGCACCCCAGCTGTGCCTAGAAGGTACCCCCACCATCTGATACATGCCCAAGCTCACGTCCACATGCAAAGCAGGTATTCACAGGTTGCTGATTTCTGCCAATCTCCGTTGTCCATTTCTTTCCCTCCCTCCTCCTCAATTTCTATTTAACCCACGATACTGTTACAATAAAGATTGATTGGTGATTGGGACTTCTTGCCATGGATGCTTTTTCTCCTGGGTCTTTGCCCGTTGCTGCACTGTAACACATGGGGAACCGTGATTCCCCTAGGAAGCCATGCTTCCAGAGCTGAACACACACAGAGCTGTGACACTTCCACGGGTTCTCAGGCCCATGGACATGCCTCCATGGGTGCCCAGTTTTGGGTCCACTGCCACCTCCACCGCCGCAGCCATTGAACCCGACACCACCTGTTGCCGCCGTGGTCACCTCCGTGCTGCTGATATGGAGTGGCCTCGCCCCCAGTGCCAGCCTCAGTAGCCCCGGCAGCTACTTCCAGAGCAATGACCCAGAGCGGTTCGTGCTCCGGTGCCAGCCAGCTGAGACCACGGAAAGACACACGGCACACCTGGCCCAGGACAGCAGCCTGTCCTGCCTCCCTGGATCAGTGCCTCTTCCCAGCCCCCCTGGGTGCGCTCTCCCACAGGCACGCCGGGGTACAGAAGCGGCCCTGGGAAAACTCCAGCCAGACCTGGACCTGCTCCTTTTTCTTTTTTTTATTAAAACAACAATTCGTGATTTTGGCAAAGCTGGTCATATGAAAGGCAGGCTCTGAGGAGCCAGGCATGGCCTGCCCCAGTAATGGCAGCATTCTGAGGGCAGAGGTGGAAGGATCAGGATTGAGAGTTCAATAATAACCTTGGCCACATAGTGAAGCCAGACTTCAAAAGTTAAAGCCAAGAAAGAAAGAGGCCAAGGGAAGGAGTGTGAGGCCTGCAGTATGCACTCTCCCCCTCTCCCTGCCTCTGGGCCTTCTGTGGACACTTGGATCCTCTCTGCCTCACAGCTCCTGCCTTGAGCAGAGTGACTGTTTCTGGAGTCTCAGCAGGCAGCCAGCCCGAGCAGCCCCTGCTCAGCTTGGTCTCTTCAGTGTGCGTCACTAATGACCCAGATCAGCAGGGCTCAGGTCCCTGACTCCAGCACAGAGGAGACCCTCTATACACCACAGAGCAGCAGTATAGACACCCAGAGGCAGCCTGATGACATTGGGTGGGGTTGTTGAAGCTGCTCCTCCAGTGCCATCCTGCCTCACTGCCTATAATGCCTCTCATCTGTGCCACCCCTACCCCTCCCATTCCAGAATTGAATCAATGCCAGTTTTAATATCAGCCTCTCCTGGTGTGCCAGACTTGAGTCTGAGATGACATCACTTAGGCCGGGTTTGAGGACATAGCACTGTCTGGGCCCCAGTCCCCAAATTCTTGACCAGTCATGGCTTCCAGGGACCTTGAGGATGTAGAGAACTTTTTGTGAATTTGGCTGCCTTCCTAGTTCGATGAGGGCTCTCAAGTCAACCACCACCCAAGCCCTGGGTTTTCCAGAAGTTTCCTAAGAAATCTTGGTTGTTTTCTTCTTTTGTTCCTGTGTTGATGTGTAGAGTCAATGCTTAACTTGTAACTTCCAGACTGCTTAGAGGTATTAGCAAGGAATCCTACTGACCTTGCCCTTGAACTTCCAGGAAGGGGCAGAAGTTGATGAAGTCAGACAGTTAAGACATGATTCTCTGTGTGACATTCCATCTTGCTGCCTATTTTAGACTGACCCTAGGTGGGCTCTGGGACCACAGAATGGCCTGAACCTAGGAGTAGACACAGATCATAGTGCCAGGACAGGAGGGACTCGGCCCCCAAGCTTCATGGTCCCTAGGAACAGGCTAGGCTGAACAGCACTGTCTCCTTCTGCATTTATGCCTAGATTGGAAACAGGACCAGAATCAAGCAGCACTGTGAATCTGACAGGCCTGGGCTCTGCCAGGTATGGGACAGAAGGAGAGGACCTCATCTCTCCAATCACCAACCCTCACTTTACAAGACCTTCTCTGTCGATCTCAAAAGAACTTAAAGATCCTTTAAAGAAGCTGATGTGGTGGCTCAAGCCTGTAGGTGGATTTTCTGTGAGTTATAGGTCAATCTGGGCTAGAGCGAGACCCTGTGAGGGGGAGGGGCAAAAAACCAGGAGTGTAGGCATATGCCTTTAAGCACAGCATTCAGGAGCCTGAGGCAGGAGGATTGCTATAAATTTGAGACCAGCTTAGGTCTACAGAATGAGTTTCAGGTCAGCTTGGGCAAGAGTGAGACCTCTGCCTAAACAATAAAAGATAAAAAAAAGACAAACTGAATCACAATTTGAACATTTTTAAATTCCAAATTTGCTGCATCCTTTTTGTTCTTTAACCTGTGTGGGGAGAGGGGGGGGCTTTCTAGTCTTTTCCTAAGTCCTGACTAGTTCACAGGCCAAGTTTCTAAATTGGTAGGATGTGCCTGATTGATCAAACAGCTGCACATGGTCCAGGAACGCTCTGTTTTTTCCCCTGTGAGAATTGCAGTTTAGAAAAGTCACACACAGGTCACCACTGTTCACAGCAGCACTAATGACAAATGACTGTTGACCACAGTCTACACATACAGCCCAGGTGAGCCTCGAGGACAGCATGCTGATGAAATCAGCTAGTCGCAGAATACATTCTTTAGGACCCCACTTAGATGAGGTACTTCGAGTTACAGACAGTAGGGTGGAGCCAGTGTTTAATGGGGGAGTCGGTGTTTAAGGAGGACAGACACAGTATGGAGATGAGGGGCTCTGGGATAGATGGTGGCATTGGACACATGGCAAGGTGTCTGTGCATGATGAACTCAGAATGGTTAACATGGTGGCCATTATGCGATTCTGTGGCCTGGGGATATAGCTCAGTTGGTAGAATGCTTGTCTAGCATGCGTGAGATGCTGAGTTTGACCCTCAGCACCACATAAAATGGCCAAGGTGGTGCATCCTGTAATCCCAGAGGTGAAGGCAGGAGGACAAAAAGCTTGAAAGTTGGCCGGGCCTGGTGGTGCATGCCTTTAATCTCAGCACTTGGGAGGCAGAGGTAGGAGGATGGCCATGAGTTCAAGGCCACCCTGAGACTACATAGTGAATTCCAGGTCAGTCTGGACTAGAGCGAGACCCTACCTCAAAAATAAATAAATAAATAAATAAATAAATAAACAAAAGTTCAAAAGTCAACTATATAGTGAGTTGGAGACCAGCCTGGGCTACTTTAGACCCAGTCTCAAACAACAAGAATATTTTTAAAGGGAGTTTTGTGAAAATTACAAATGAGTTACAGGCAGATCTCACTAGCCCGAGGTCTAGTTGCTTCTGAACCTGAAGAACAGCCACAGCCCTCACTATTCTGCACATTCATCAGCATATCATCTCCTTCCCTGGACAGTAATTTTAAGCCTCTCAGCTCACACTCCCAGTCTTCTTCATTAATGTCGGGTTTGACTCCAGACTTTCAGTCCGCTACCTAAATGCTCAAGGCCAATCTTGCCAGACATGACAGATCCCAAGTTCCCCAGCCTGAGCTACTGAGTAATGATCAAAACCTTCTCAAGTTGGCTCCAGGTTTCTTACACTTGACTTTGGCACCCATGAGGGAAAGTGGGGAGTGGTCACTGTCCACAGCTCAACTCTTACAAAGGCCAGGGGTGGGCTCAGCTGGGCCCTGGGAGAACCCAACCTTGAGTTCACAATAACCTACAAGTGTGCTCTCACATATTCACAAACAGAAAACAGCCTGCAAGTTAGTTCCCCATTGAATCTCCCTTGCTGGAAAAAGTTCCCGTCATTGACATCCCAGAGTGCCTGGTCGTCTTACCTCCTGGCCGTCAGTCCACCTGCTCCCCGGTGTAGACGTGAGACCAGTCAGGCTGCAGCTCCTAGAACAGAGAGATGCCAGCCCTGAAGCAGAGGTTGCAGGATTTGGGGGAGAGAGAGGAGAGGCCTCTTAGCCACATCTCCACCCACCTCGGCTTTCTGCCCCAGCCAAGGACAGCTGTTCATGTTTACCTGCCACCACAACTTCCTTGTTCTTTTGCCCCCATCTCCAAATCAGGACAACCATGGACAGCCAAATATGTGCCTACTAGTCACATGGAACCACTCCTTTCCAGGACAATTATTCTCCAGGCACCTGGAACCCCCTTTTCTGTACTCCCCCAATTCTACCACCCACTACTGGTGTCAAACCCCAGCTCTGGATAATATCATAGTTCGTTCTCATTTATTTGGACGCTAATAGACATGTATCAGTTGTTTACTTGAGGTTTCTGTATGTGTGTTGATGTGTGTGCAGGTGAATGTAAGTTCCTGTGCATATGGAGGCCAGAGTGTCATGCCTCAGGTGCCATCCACCTTTCTTTTTCTTTTTAAATATTTTTATTTATTTATTTGAAGAGAGAGAGAGAGAGAGACAGAGAGAGAGAGAGAGAGACAGAGAGAGAGAGACAGACAGAGAGAGAGAGAGAGAGAGAAGGAATCGGTATAGGTATACCGGGCCTCCTGAATGCAAACGAACTCCATATGTACAAACAACCTTGTGCATCTGGCTTTATGTGGGTATTGGGGAATCGAAACTGAGTTGTTAAGTGTGGTGCTTTGATCCAGGTGTCCCCAATAAACATATGTGCTCTGAATACTTGATATCCAGCTGATGGCAATTTGGAATTGGAACCTTGGAGGTGTGTTTTGTGGGGGGGCAGGATCATGGGTATTATTGTAGTCAGCTTTCTCACTGTTGCACAAAAAGAACCCAACCAAAGCAGCTTGTGAGGAATAGATTTATTTTGGCTTACATTCTCTTTTGTTTATTTTATTTTATTTTTAAATTTTTTTATTGTCCATAATGAGTTACATTATTTAGTAGGCAAACAATGAGTTGTTATCCCCAGTTCCCCAATGCCCCTCTTCCCCATCCCCAATCAGCTGGATATCCTCCTCTGTGGGCCATCTGAATTAGTCCTTGGGGCAGGGGACCATGGACAGCCTAGTATTCAGCCCGGTTCTCCTGGCCCTAGTATGTTGTTACTCAGGGGCATCATGCCTCTGGATATTCTCCCCCACCACGGTTCTCACAATCTTTCCGCCCCCTCTTCCATTCAGTTCCCTGAGTCGTGGTGGGTGAATATTAAGGCTACTTTAATGTTGACAACTTAGGGGTCTTTGTGCCGAAAATCGTTGGTTTCTGTCTCACTGGATTATCCTGTGTTGATTGAATGGCTGTGGCTGTGGGTCCCTTGTTCATTCCATCATTCTCTGAGGGGTTCCATATGGATCCTCTACGGTATGACTGTGGTGGCTCATCTCTTGCCAGGAATTCAGCTATCGGCCTACGGTTGGTTGGTATGGTTAGATGGGCCACAGCTCTCTCATTGCATTCTGAAAAATACAAACACAATCTCCATCAGAGTGGCTTACATTCTTGAAGGGAGACTCCATCATGCCAGGGAAAATGATGGCATGAGCAGAAGGTGGACATCACCTCTGCAACAGCACTGCAAACAGTGATAGGAAAGTCTGCCAAACACTGGCAATGGGAAGCTGGCTATAACCTCCATAAGCCCATTCCAACAACATACCTTCAACAAGATTCCAATTCCAAAACTGCCATCAGCTAGGGATCAAGCACTCAGAACATATAGGTTTGTGGGGGACACTTGGATCAAGCCATCACAATCCACCCCTGGCCCCCACAAACTAATACTCATACATAATGTAAAATGCAATGCTTTCAGGTCAACTCCCAAAGTCCCCACAGGTTTTTTTTTTTTTTTTGGTTTTTCAAGGTAGGGTCTCACTCTAGCCCAGGATGACCTGGAATTCACTGTGTAGTCTCAGGGTGGCCTTGAACTCATGCTGATCCTCCTACCTCTGCCTCCCAAGGGCTGGGATTAAAGGCGTGCGCCACCACGCCCAGCTAGTCCCCACAGTTTTTATCAATCATAATGATACTCAAACATCTTTCAACTGAGCCATAAAAAATAATGACACAGAACATTTACACTGCAAAAGACAGCATTGGGCATGGCAAAGACAGATTGAACCAATACAAGATTTAAAACAGACAGGGCAACATCAAACTCTAACCCCAAGTCAGATAATAACCAATGACCAGTCTCTTGGAGTTCTGATTCTGACCCTCCAGGTCAGTTACTCACAGCTTGGGAAAACTTCATCTGGTGCTAGCAGCTTTCCTTGGCAGCCATACAGAGTCCTGGCATTTCACTGGGTCTTCAGTGCAACCCATGGTTCATCCTCATGGCTTCATCAGGCTTCCAGGCAGGCAACCCAACACACCTGCTTCACACTGCCCATGGCCATTTCCAAAAAACAAAAACATGTTGCAAATCCCACAACCCTTTCTTCTTGAACTTTTTATACTCCATAGTACCAGGTGGGCTACCAACTTGTTAATGGGGTGAGGGGAACCAACTTTGAAGAGCAGTAAACCTCTTTCAGCATGCAGGGCCCTTACTTCAAAGAGTCCACATTTTTACTGCTGTCCGAATGCAGACCCCCTGGCCCAATCTCAACGGCTGTCATCTCTCAAACCATTACAGCTGCACAGGCAGCAATTTCTGCCCAAAGATTCCATTTCTTTCTGTGCCATCTCCATCTGCTCACACCAGTTCAGTTCTATATAATGCAACCCTGCACAGGTTCTCAGGACACAGGCAAGCAGAACACAGCAAGCCTCTCATTGCCTCCAGGCCAGTTCCAACAAAGTTCTTTCTCCCCCTCATAAGCCAAACCTCACAGTCCACAGTTCTTACTTCATTCAGGCCTTTCAACTCTGACCAGAATGGTCCATGAAGCTGTATTTACAACACTGCAAGATGTCTCTTAGGCTGAGGTTTCAGAATTGGCAGATCCTCTCTATGATACCAGAACTGTAGTCAGCTTTCTTGTTGCTGCAAACACACAAAAAAGAACCTGATCAAAGCAGCTTGTGGAGGAATGGGTTTATTTTGGCTTACAGATGCGAGGGGAGAACCCATCATGGCAGGGAAAAAATTACCTGAACAGATGGTGGACATCATCTCCACCATAGCACTGCAAACAACATCAGTAAGGTGTGCCAAAACTGACCCAGGTTGACCTGTAATTCACAGTGGTCCTTCTTCTTCAGCCTCCCGAGTGCTGGAATCAAAGGCATATACCACCACACCCAGCCAACTTTATTGTCTATAAAGTTAAAGAATTAAAATTATAGACCACCAGAGGATAAGGTATAGTTGGGAGACTTTATTTAAAGGAAAATGGGAAGTTGCAGAGATCTCCAGCCATGGAGAGAACACATGGGAGAGGGTTTAACAAAATCTATGCTGTTCAGCCAAACAAGCAGCAGAAGAAAAGATAACAGAGGGCTCCCACCATGAGGAAAAAGGTTCATGTGGGAAAAATCTGGAGCCTTCCCTCACCCCAGCCATTTGGCAGGGGTGGGGAAAGCTTTACCTTCCTAAGGCCTGGAGATTCAGAAGTCCTTCTCCTAAGGCACCATATGGAGGAAAAAGAGACTGGACTTTGTTTCAGTGACTTTTTAAGACTTCCACCAGGTAAGTCAGAGAGACAGCTGGTTGGTCCATACCTGACCAATCAGCTTTAGCATCTAGTTTTGACCTCTAGCTAGACATACCTCCCACTCAGGGGGACGGGGTCAGGCCTGGAATCTGTGAACTTGCCTGAAATTGTCACACTATGAACTAGCTCGACAACCTTGTGACCAACCTGTATACCCACCTTGGCTGCTGCACCAAGCTTTGCTCTCCCCTGGCTTCCAGCTGGCTTGTCCTGAAAAGTCCCGGTGAATGAGAAGTTTCTTCACTCCAAAACAGGCCAGTTCTCACCTGCTCCATGATGGCTCCACGGATCTGACATGTTTGCTGCAGTCCTGGGAGGGGTGCCACATTCCCATGCCACTGGATCTCCACGTAACATGTGCCCCTTTGAGAGCTGTAGGCAGAGTTAAGTCATTCATCATAACTGGTGACCCAGAGCACCAAGACCCATCCATACTACTACAACCTACTGCCACGTCGAGCAGACCCTGGACTGGTGATGTTGGTCTGCTGACCATAGTGATAGGCCAGTGCCATTTCCCTATTCTGGAATGTCTGTTCAGTGGGCAGGATGGTCAACAGGCAGGTGTGGGGGCTGTGATTTCCCACTGAGCTTGGCCTTCTGGTTCTACACCTACGGGAGTGATCTCAGCACTGCAGTGAGAGACCACCATGCAGGCTGCCCACCATCCTCTGTGCTCCTGGGACTTGGACAACCTCACCAGGTGTCCTCTTGATCTGTGGCCCAGGTAGTCTGGGAGATTGGACAACTACTTTGTCTTTCTGACTGTCATTAATTTCTAGGTAAAATGTGAATTAATCACAATCTTTTTCTCCTGTAGAAAACTGGTTATGTAAAGCCAGATGTGAAAGACTGCTTGCTCACTTCCCTCTGCATTCCCTCTGGAATCTGGGGGAGAGGTGAGTCACAGTGGGCCTCTGCATGTGGGTTGGGGAGCAGATGAGTCTGAGAGTGTAGGAGGAGGAAGGGGCTGTGCCACTCTGCCCAATGGCCTGAAATGAACAGATACAGTGACCAAGGGGCCCAGAAGTGTTTGCCAGGTACTTTCTGCCAGTAGTAACCTTGACCTGATAGGCATAAATTCCTGGTGATCTGTGACCATGGGTACTCTCTTGTTTTTTGCCTCTGTGCTTGTTTCCTTGATGCTCACTTTTGTTTGGTTCATCCATCCTTGGGGAGGGGCACTTCATAGATCCCCCTCTAGCTGTTCTTTTGTGTCTTGAAACTAGCTGTGAAGTTGAAATCACTGGTATCTAAAAGTCAGTGAAATTAAGCATAGCTGATATAGCAGGAAACCCAGTTGCCCAGAGTTGTCTTGGCACTGGTCAAAGGCTCACTCTATGAGAAGGAGGCCGTGAGTTCTCACATATCCAGAAAAACCTGTTAGAAACAGCAGGAAAAATGAGCTTGCTTCTCAGAATGCGCTGGTTGATCCAGGCCACAGGCACAGAGGACAGGGAACATCTGAAACACCCTCAACCCCAATGGGTGCACAGGAGAGACTCCCACTCACCATGGGAGATCAGTGGTGTTCCTGGTCAGGTGTACATGAAAGATATTCCTTGCCGTTGCAAACTTCAGGCCTGTGAGCCAATCCTAACCCCTAATGCCTGCACTGACACATCTCAACACAGGAAGGAGAAAGCGGACAGGGCAAAGGCTGACCACAAAGGCTAACCACCTGCACCCCACTTCACCTCATTCTGCTGCAGCTAGGAAGTTTACAGTTTTTAGGCTGGGAGAGGTTATTGTCTTTGGACTAGGAGAAGTTTAGAATTTTATCTCCAGACTTCTAAGCTGCTGCAATGTGAGACCTTGTTATCTAACCAGGGTGGTAGGAGGAGCCCAGGCAGGGCCAGCAGCTGCCCAATAAGGGAGAGGGAGGGGGTTGTGGTGAGGGATCTCAGACCTACAGAAGATGGCCAGGGTATGAGCAGCTCCGGCCAGATCTGTGGGATTCTCCAGAGCAGGTGTTTCATGGGAGTAGGAGCGATGCCACTTGGGGATGTGGTTGTGGACCCAGAGCCCCTCACAGATGGGGATTGTGCTTACCTGGCCCAGCACATCTACCTGGCAATGGTCACTTTGTTTCAGACACTCACTGTCCTGCTGCTCCTGGACACATGCAACTGAGAAGGTCTCTGCTCCTGGTCTCTCAGTTGTGACTCTCCCTAGCGCCCTCCCATTGCTGACCATCAGGAATCCTAAAGCCATATGATTGGTAGCTGTGTTTAAAAGGCCAAGGGGGTGCCCTACAGCCTTATACTCATAGATGGTGGTGTAGTCAGCTCCGCGTTGCTGGGACAAACATCCAACCAGACACAGTTTATGGCGGAAAGGATTTATTTCAAGCTTATGGAGCCAGGGGAAGTTCCATCAATGGTGGAAGAAGCTGGCTCCCTTTAATAATCCAAGCAGAGAGACATCACCAACAGCCAGCACCATGAACTTGAACAACCAGAGCCTAAACTGCTCTCTCCACACCTTTGGGTTGTAATGAAGATCTGCCTCCAAACATACTTTAGGGCTGGACCTTAAGGTCCCCCAGCCCCAGTGACATACCCCCTGTAGTAGTGGGAATCTGCTTGCTAGAGGCTCACCTTGTAAGCTCAATTTTAATGACATGCCCAAGTCTATGAGCCCACATATTTACACCATCACATTTAAACTACCACATATAGCCTGTCTTAACCCGCCCTTCAGGTCCAATGCCCTGAGAAGATAGTGAGACTCACTGTGAAGTTTCTGAAACAGCACTGGCAGGGCAGTAGGGGAGGAGGGGCTCTCAGATACAGCTAGCACATGGCTTGGATGAGACCTATTCCTGGTCTCCAGCTGGCATGGGTCTACCCACTGGCTCCTATTGAATCTTGGACTGGCAAGAGATACTATTGCTTGCTGGACAAACACCTGACCAAAAGCAGCTGATGGGAGGAAAGGGTTTATTTTGGCTTACAGACTCAAGGGGAAGCTCCATGACAGCAGAAGAAAATGTAGCATGAGCAGAGGGCCACCACCTGCTGGCCAACATCAGGTAGCCAATAACCACAGGAGAGTACACTGACTAACACTGGCATCCACCCCCAGCAGCACACCTCCTCTAGCAATGCTCCACCTCCCAAATTGCTGTCACCTAGGGAATCAAGCATTCAGAACACATGAGTTTATGGAGGACAACTAGTTTAAACCACCACAGATGCATTGGAGAGAATCTCTGATTGGAGCCCTTCCTGCTTCAGATGCCCCAGGCTCTGGAGTGGAGCCACTCCTGCTTCCTACTCTGGAGTAGACAGCCCCTTGTCCTAGGATTTGAACCCCAGAAGCTGAGAATTGAACCTTTGTCTAACTTCCCATCACTCCTGCCTGAGGGAGAGTTGGATTTGCCGCTGGTTAGCTCTGCAGTGCTAACTGGGGAAGTGAATTGGTGGACTTGGTCAGCCTTTAATTGCACTCCATAAGTCTGTCTGAGACAGGTCTAGGTTTTGTGCCCAACATACTGGCAGAGATGGTCTGAGAAGAGGCAGAGAGACCTAGGCATTTGAGATTGGTTCTTATATAAAGCAGCCATGGGCCAGTAGGTCTCTGTGTCTTCCAGAGGACAGACACCACCAGACATTGCAGTTTTTGGTGTTCTGAGCCACCATCTCCCAGGGCCTGCGCAGGCTCAGGGAGGAACTGGAGCCCACAGATCCTGTTTCAGGCAGGCTCTAGGCAGGGCCCTTTGCTCACTGGGTACTGGCCCTCTGCCTGCTGGCCATCCAATTCTAAGCCTCATTCTGGATGGGGCTAGGACTGGGGCTACTGCTCTACACCACATCACATTGCTCCACCTATGGCATGCAGGGTGATGGCCCCCCTCTTTCTGCTTAGCCTTCAGAAGTCACTAGGAACCCAGGAGCTGGAATCCCAATCTGAGGGGGAAGTGCCAGCCTTGGGTCCTCATGCCACATGTCCTAGGCAAATTGCTGCCTGACTAGGCCAAGGTTTTTTTCTTTGAACCAGCTATAGGGGTACATGAGGTCCAATCTGATATGTGGTGTTTCTAACCTGAACCTGTGTAGCCTGGACAGGAGGGGCAGGGAGTGCCTCCCCTGAGGTAAAGCAGACTTTTACAATGAAAAAAACTTTAAAAAAATTTTTGGAGCCAGGCATAGTGGTGCATGCCTTTAATCCTAGCACTCGGGAGACAGAGATAGGAGGATCACCATGAGTTCGAGGCCAGCCTGAGACTACAGAGTGAATTCCAGGTCAGCCTGGGCTAGAGTAAGACGCTACCTCAAAAAAGAAAAAAAAATGTTTTTTTAAAGGTAGGGTCCCGCTCTAGTTCAGGCTGACCTGGAATTCACTATGTAGTCTCAGGGTGGCCTTGAACTCACAGCAATCCTCCTACCTCTGCCTCCCAAGTGCTGGAATTAAAGATGTATGCATTTTTAAAATGTGTGTATGGGCTGGAGAGATGGCTCAGTGGGTAAGGCACTTGCCTCCAGTGCCTAAGGCCCCGGATTCAATTCCCCAGGACCCACATAGGCCAGACCCACAGGTGGTGGACCTGGTGTTCTCTCTCTCTCTCTCTCTGCTTGAAAATGAATAAATAAAATATTTAAAAAATAAATAAAATGTGTGTACCCACATATTAATGCTACTCTCACTTTTGGTTAGAGAAGCTTCTCTTTTTCAGATGGCGGTGACCACTGGGATAACCCAAAAGACTCCACAGTGCTGAGAAGAAATGACAGTGGAGTGTTCAGAACTGGGACATCTCTATCACACTTCCTGAGGCTCAGGGTCCATTTCAGAAGAGGTGGAGGAAAGACTGTAAGAGCCAAAGGAAGGGTAGGACTGCTTACAATGCAAACTTCCAGACACAAAATGGCCTTGATATTCATAACTTCACAGTGCCTGATAATACCTACACAAGACCTTTGTAATAGGAGGAAAAGATGATATCAAAACAAAACATAACTAATTAAGAGGGGGAGGGGATATGATGGAGGGTGGATTTGAGAGGGGGGAAGTGGGGATGGGGAGGGAATTATCATGGTTTATTAGCTATACTTATGGAAGTTGTCAATAAAAAGTTTTAAAAAGGTGTGTGTCACCACACCCAGCCTAAATTTTTTTGTTTTGATTTTTTGAGATAGGGTTATGCTCATTTTGGGGTGGCAAGCATGTTCTGGGACCTCTAACGCTACACATGAACTACATTTCACTAAATTGTTTATATGTTATGTGGACTTCACCTCCATAAAAGAATAGAGCATTGTGATGGTTAGGTTTTGTTGTCAACTTGATCTTTTTAATTATCTTGTGTGGGTCTCTGAGGATGTTCACAGGAAGGCAGCCTCTCTGTAGGGGGCAGGATGTAAAGAAGCTGGAACTAAACATCCTTTCCTGTGTGGGCAGTGCAGGAAGGAATTTCCAGAGACTCAGGAAGCCATTAATTCTGGGGAAGGGTTGCAAGACCCCACCCTAAGGCTGTATAAAGGGGAAGAAATTCCCTCCTTACCCCCCCCCCGTCTGTTTGCTGTTCTGTGTGTGTGGTGTAGATGATGGGTTTTTTCTCTCTGCTTGGACCTGTGAAAGAGGGGCCAGCCTCTTTCACTGTTACGGAATTTCCCCTCAATCTGTAGTTTCAGTAAATACTTTCCTCCCCCAAATTGTGCCTGGTTTGGAGATTCATCCCAGCAGGGTGTGGCTGACTGCAACAAGCATTAAAGCATATTCATCCCTTTTTGAAATACTAAGATGTTTAGTATTTGCTTTGGAATAATATGAATTCAGTGAGGACAAAAAAAGTTACCAGAGGGGTTTTACCCCCTCTGGCCTTTCTCCAGAAAGGAGCTCTCTATACTTCTCTTTCCTGCCCTTAATCTAATAAAGTCTCTCTAAACCTTACTTTCTGGTCTATGGATTTTAATTCTTTAAATTCTTAAGACAAAAATCTGGGGTACCCTAAATTTGTTGATACCTTGGCATATTGGTGTATTGGCAAGGAACCCCATAACTTCTGTTTCATATTGGCATGAT